>PVHP010013725.1:0-40439 GCA_004024765.1 Zapus hudsonius
TGGCCCAGGCTAGCCTGGCAAATGCATTGGTGAACAATGAGAGATCCTGCCTCAAATAAGGTGGAAGGCTAGAACAGACACCTGAAATTGTCCTCTACTTTCACACTTACAGTGTGGCATGTATGTGCCCACATTCTCTCTTTCTCTCTCTCTCTCTCTCTCTCTCTCTCTCTCTCTCTCTCTCTCTCTCTCTCTCTCTGCTTCTGTTTCCTATCTCTCTCTCCCCCCCTTTTTTTTTGTTTTTTTGAGGTAGGGTCTCACTCTAGTTAGTCCAGGCTGACCTGGAATTCACTATGTAGTCTCAAGGTGGCCTCAAACTCACAGCAATCCTCCTACCTCTGCCTCCCGAGTGCTGGGATTAAAGGCATGCCCCACCACGCCTCCTATCTCTCTCTGCTTGCAAATAAATATCAAAATGTTAAAAAATAATAAAGGGGCCTTACATACCTAAAAACTACAAAAGTATTCCCTGAACCATTTCATATTTTACAAGCAGAAAAGTCCATGACTGGGCAGCAGGAAATAGATACCACCCTATAAACAGAGAGGCTACCAGCCAGGCTGGCAGGACTATTCTGTTCATACAACATGCCCTGTGCTATAATCCTGAACTCTAGCACCATGGAGACCCTCCACTAAGTCTGTGGAGCTGATCCTGGGGCTGAACCCACAGTTGTAATGGTCACTCATTCATGTGGCTTGGTGTCACCTCCTCTCCACTAATCATAGCACCACCCGGCCCTGAGCCCTGACCACCTGCAATTTGAAGAGCTCAAGGTAATTACTAGGCAGCGAGTTGTGTTTTTGTTGAAAGTATCACCCAAGCAGGAATTGGATGTGCAAGCTTCATTGTATTCTAGAAAGCCCAACACCGAGTCTTGTTTTCAATCTCTTACCCAACCACCAATAACTTCCAGAGCTTGAAAAACTATGGAGCAGATGGATTCTCTAACCTAGAACTCAGGGCCACACAGGACCTTTCTAAATAGCTGAGCCAACCTTCTCCTTTTAAACATTTAGAAAAGGAGCTCATAGAAGTCCCCATAGGACCATAAGATGGCAAGGGCTTTAATGTCTTTATTTCCAGGAAACAAGAAATCAATCCAGACCTAAGGATTATGCTCAAAAAAAAAAAAAAAAGCAAGTCAGTGAAAACAATTTTTTTTTTTTTTTTGGTTTTTTTGAGGTAGGGTCTCTCGCTCTAGCCCAGGCTGACCTGGAAGTCACTATGTAGTCTCAGGATGGCCTTGAACTCATGGCGATCCTCCTACCTCTGCCTCCCGAGTGCTGGGATTAAAGGCGTGCGCCACCACACCCGGCTGAAAACAATTTCTTAATCAGCTCTGTTTAAAAAGAGCAATTATGCCAAGCGCTCCCTGAAGAAAGTTTCTTGTTTTATTTTTATTTGTGTTGGGGGGCAGGGAGGGGACACACCAACCAGTCTCTTGCCAATGCAAACAAAAACCTGACAAGCTGGGGAACTGAACCCAGTCCATTGGGCTTTGCAACCACTGAGCCCCAGGACATTGTTTCTATGCTTGCTGTGCCAAAGCCCTGGACAGGGATCTGCCAGGTGCCTTGTGGTATCTGTTGGCCTTTGTAACCACCATGATTGTGAGTACTCAGTCTACAGTGCTCCACAGCCTGACCTTGGGCTCTTTAAGGCCAGGACTGTATTCTGTTGACAGAAAACTTGGTGGGTGATACAGCTCTGCCAGTAATAGGGGCCTCGGAAATATTCTTTCAATGCTAAGACAAGAGATCTCAAGTTCACGGTCAGCCTGAGCTACAGAGACTCTGCTGCTGCTGCTGCTGCTGCTGCTGCTGCTGCTGCTGCTGCTGCTGCTGCTGCTGCTGCACCACCTGCACCTGCTTGCGGGCGCATGGGCACACACACATGCATGCATGCATACACATGCATATGAATATACACATACATACACACACACACACACACCACAAGAATATTGGTATAGAGAGAGGGGAAAAGAGGAGGGGGAGGAAGGGGGAGGAAGGGTAAGGAGGAGGGAGAGGGAAGAAGGAAGAAAGGAAAGGAAAGGAAAGGAAAGGAAAGGAAAGGAAAGGAAGGGAGGGAAGGAAGGAGGGAGGGAAGGAAGGAAGGAAGGAAGGAAGGAAGGAAGGAAGGAAGGAAGGAGAAACATGGTAAAAAGGAGTGACCTGGGTGAATTTGAATATTCCTGCAAGTTCCCTGCTCCCTACTCAGTCCCTGGTGCTATCCCCATCAAGCCCCTTCCCTTTTGTTTGTTTTTTTTTTTTTTTTTTGAGGTAGGGTCTTGCTCTAGCCCAGGCTGACCTGGAATTCACTGTGCTGTCTAGTCTCAGGGTGGCCTCAAACTCATGGCGATCCTCCTACCTTTGCCTCCCAAGTGCTGGGATTAAAGGCGTGTGCCACCACACACCTTCCAGGCCCCTTCCTTTTTTTTCCCCTAGGGTTTTCATGTATAACTTTGTTTCATGATAACAACGATGTTACATGACAGGTTAAGATTACCCAATTTTCAATTCCCCTTGGACTTTGTTTTTCTCCTCTGATGCCAACCTCTTGGCCATGGCTCTGCCCTTTGGCACCAGGACAGGGAGGAAAAGGAAAGACAGACACAACTCAGCTGGGCATTTTTAACAGGTTAATAGCATCTCTTAGATAAATAGGTTTCAGGGGAAAGAGTTAAGGAACAAATACCATAAGTTTTATTATTCCTCACTCCATCAGTCTGAGCAAATTAACTTGCACGCACGCACAGGCACACACACACACACACACACACACACAATAAAATACTTTCCATATGGATTTGTTTCATGGAGGGTGAGGATTCAGGGGTGACCGCTGTGAGCCCACACACTCCATGTAGCCTCCATCCCCAGCCAGGGACAAGATAATAAAGATGACCCACTGGTCACACTTCCAGCAACTGAGAATGGGGACAGAAGAGGGCTCCGTAGGTACCGGGAGAAAGGAACAAGAGGAAAAACCAAAAGAGCAAAACTATGCCATTTTTCTTTTCCAAAACGAATATTCTTTTGACTCATGTTAGGAGCTAGAGATGAATTCAAATGCTCCTCCACTTCTGGAAGGAGTTCTTGAGAGAATCACCCCAGGCCAGGTGAGAATCTAATAAACCCCACAATCGGAGTTCAGGAGAACATTAACGTCTTCCCCAGACAATCCTGCGAGGACAGTGAGGACAGACACTGGCACTCTTCTTCAAGAAATGTGTATGATCACGTGAGCTCAGTGAATAGAAACACATGTTCAATTTTTCCTTAATTCTGTAATTTCCTAGACCTCTTGACAGGTGGCTGGGGTGTCCCTCAGATATGAGCTGCTACTTAAGGTTCCCTAACTCAGATATTATTCAGTCACTCCTTCAGGACATGAGTGAGAATCGCTTTAACTCACAAACACACATGCATTCACACACATATCAACCACAAATCCTTAAGGGTCTCATCAGCTTTACTTAAAGGAAAATACCCAGAATTTATGCAAAAGTCAATACCTCTAATAACTTGTGTAGGGAGACTCTAAGAGCTCTCCAGTTCCTAAGTATCTTTTCCTCCTTTTAATCTGAGATCCTTTCCAAACATGACAGATTAAAAAAAAATCACTTGGTTTCTCCTAATAGAAAACCCTTGTATTGTCACCTTGACCCTGGCAAGGTCCCGACGTTTTAAGGTCCACAGTCCTACCTCCTAGGCAGAAAGTGCCCCGGAAATATTTGCTGTCAACAGAGGCAGGAACAAAGGGACCTTTTTGGAAAGGACTCTCTGCGGTCTGAGGTCGTGGAAAGTGCGGTTCACGGCCTCCTGGGGTGAGGGGTGGGTGAGGCAGCCCCAGGCCCACAGAAAGCGGCCGGTTCTGCTGTAGAAGCGCCGCAAACCCGCTGCGGGACAGTCACCACTGTAGGGCCTGAAAAGACGGCCGCTGGTTAAAGACATGTGTTGGCAAAGCCTGATGGCTCGGATTGGAGTCCCCAGTCCCCACATAAAGCCAGATGCACAAAGTGCGTCTGGAATTCATTTGCAGGAGATCCTGGCACGCCCATTCATATATCTTCTCTCTCTCTTAATAGTTTTCAAAAGTCCCGCTGTGGCCCCAGGTCCCAAGAATCTGGATGCCTGCGGGTGGGACCAAGGTGCCAGAGTTTTTCTTTAAACTCTCCAGATGTGTAGCCCCCCAAAGAGCATCCACGTGCGTCAGGAAGGCACCCGGGGTGGAGGGGCGCACGAACACAAGCCCACACACCCCAAGTTTTAACATTCTGCGAGACTAACTCCCACACGAAGGCCAAACACCCGTCTAGGGGCCAAGTCGTGATGCAACTTGGAAAAACCCCTGGGAAGCCGAGGACACGCGCTCGAAGGTGGCAGTGGCACAGGGGCGACCTCTGGGGGGGCACCGAGGGGGCGAGGGCGACGGGGCGAGGCCGGGGGCCGCGCTGCTGCGGCCGATCGCTCGCAGCTGTCACCGGAGCCTGGACGCCGGCCGGGTCACCGGGAATCGCCACCGCGTCCCCCGCAGGGCCGAGCGCAGCTCCAGCCCCGGCGCCCCGGCGGAGCCCCGCGCATCGGGCGCATCCCGAGCCCCTGGGGTCCCCGGGCGGCACCCCGGCTCCCCGCGCGCGCGCGCACGCCCACCCGCGGCCGCTGGAGCTCACCTACCGCCGCCGCCTCCCGGGTCCCGCGCGCAGCTGCCTGCAGAGCCCGGCCGAGTGCCGCGGCCGCCGCGCCCGCCGCCTGGAGGCCGCCCGGCCCGCGCCCCGCCCCGGGGGAGGAGCAGGGCCCCGGGCGCCCCAGCTTCCCACCCGGTCCTCCTCTCTTCCCCACGACCTCTCCGCCATCCCGGGCTAGCTTCCCCCTCGGGAGCCGGGCCTCTCCAGGTCCCCTCCTCCAGGAAGCATCCCCCCAGCACGGATTTCAGTTTCTTCCCCCCAACTCTTCTCCGCAGCCTTATTCTCCCTAATTAGTCAGCAATTTACACACTTACACACACACACACACACACACACACACACACACACGTGTGTTGGTTAAGCACTGATTCCCTGCAAGGAGGCAGGGAAAGGACCTGCCTAAGGTCACCCAGCTGGTGGAGGCAGGACTGGGATTAGAAGCCAGAGCTCAGGCCCTAATTTGGGTCCATTCCAGGGAGCAGCCTTAAAGGCTAACTGTGAGAGAAGGAGCAAATATTCTGTGCTCGTGCCTCAGGGATAAAACCAAGAGCACGACACCCCCCCCCCCCATCATTCCCTGAGAAAACGGCCGTGGAAAGCTCACACTTGCTAAGTGAATGTTGGCTGACACAGTGACTGCCATCCACGCTGGAATAGCAGCGTAAAAGTAATTGTGATTCTTTGGTAGAGGGGAACTGCAAACCAGAAACAGGGGCTGGAGAGATGGCTCCGTGGTTAAGGGGCTTGCCTGCAAAGCCTAGAAACCCTGGTTGCATTCCCAGGGCCCAGGTAAAGCCAGATGCATCTGGAGTTCATTTGCAGCGGCTGGAGTTCATTTGCAGCGGCTGGAGGCCCTGGTGTGCCCATTCTCTCTGTCTCTATCTCTTCTCTTTTTGCTCTCTCTTCTTGAAAGTAAATGAAAAGTATTTAAATTGTTAAAAATATGTTTGCCACATTTAAGAAAATATATATATATTTGGTTTTTCGAGGTAGGGTCTCGTTCTAGCCCAGGCTGACCTGGAATTCACTATGTAGTCTCAGGGTGGCCTTGAACTCACAGTGATCCTCCTACCTCTGCCTCCCGAGTGCTGGGATTAAAGGCGTGTGTCACCACACCCGGTTTTTTAAGAAAATGTATTTTTTAAAAACCAGAAACAGAAGAAAAATCACACTAAGGCATCCACACTAAAGCCTTTAGCCTGGCTGCCCTTGCCTCACAGAGTGTCCATGGTTGCCATCATCCCTGGAAGTTGGAACCTGGCTTAATCTTCCTGCGGGGACTGAAGACCAGATGCTCTTCAGGAATCCTACAGGCCTTCAGTGACAGACTGGGACTGCTGAGCCATCAGCCTGGTGGACTGTCCTACCTCCAGACAGCTCTTGTTGGACCACCCAACCCGTATCATGGCAGCCAGTCTAATAAATCTCATTTATAATATTAAAACAAACAACAACAACCAAACAAAACTAAATTTAGAAGCCGATGAGGCAGCCAATGTCCGGGGAATCCTTATGGGAGACTTGATTGGACTTGATTCTCTGGAAGCAGTTGGTCTAGACAGTGTGGGGATGGTGTTCACAGACTGGGCCCGCCTGCCTGAGCAAAAGTGTTCTGGTTCTGGGTATGTTCTAGAACATGGAGTTAGGCAAGTTAGCAAGGTAGATGACTGCATGGTGGATATGCACATCCCAAGCAGGGGGCACCTCAGAGGCTCTGGGTACTTGCACAATGGGAGGGGGGTGTACACACGAAGGACCAGGAAGAAACATTTCCAGAGCTCCTAGGACTTGCTAGCCAGACTTGTGTCCTAAGGGTTTCCAGGTTGGAGGGCAGAGGGAAGCCCAAGCTGACCTGGAATTCACTCTGTAGTCTCAGGTTGGCCTTGAATTCACTTGGATCCTCCTCCCTCTGCCTCCGGAGTGCTGGGACTAAAGGAGTGCGCAAGAGGCCATTTTCATGTGAGTTTCGGAGGGTTCTGTGAAACCCAAGGCCACGGAGGAGTTTACACCAGAGGTGTGCCATGGTGAAGGGATGTGTGGGCAGTGTTGGGAGGAAGGTGAAGAGAAATAGCAGGCTGTCAGGAAAGTGACACCTCCCTAGGTGCCAGGAAGCAGAGGGCTCACCCGATAGAGAAGGGGAAGGTGCTGACAGGTGCCAGCCAAAGGGTGAGCTATCCTACAGGAGAGTTCCTGACCAAACATCACTCATCTGTTTCCCAGGGAGGATCTATAGAAAGCGTTCACTCAGCAGTAGTTAGTTGCTAACCATGGGAAAGGGTCTAACCAGCCTTAGCCCCTTCCGGTCCAAACAGATACTTTGTGAATAACAAAAACAAGCCAGTTGTGCTAGCGCATATAATCCGGACACCCCACAGGCTAAAATAGGAGAATAAAAGCAGAGGTTGGAGAGGTGAGGACAGAGGCAGGGTGGGGATCTGCTTATCAGAGAGTTGCTTCAGATACTCCGCAAATGTTCAAGCCCCTCACCCCCTAACCTGCAAGTGGATGTGCGGGTAACCTTCTGACATTTGGTTTTTTGAGGTAGGGTCTGACGCTAGGGTCTCACTCTCTCTGTAGTTCCAGACTGGCCTGGAACTCACAGCGACCCTCCTACCACACAAGATGCTTCTGACATTTTAAGAGAGTATCTTTTCCTTTCTTATTCAATGTCTTGCTCCCATGACTGTTAGGACTGAACCTTGAAGGGTTTATTATTTTCACTTTTTCTCCACAGCAGTGATAGGCCAAATGAGAAATCCTCCGAAGAGAATCGCCTCTCCACCCCCCACCCCCACTGTGTGAATGAACTGGAATCCTACAGCCCAAGGATATGCAGATAAACACAGTGTAAGCCCAAGGGCTGCCTGGTAGAACACGTCCCTGCTTAGGCTCTGAAGATGGAAAAAATGCAGATAGCAGAGAAAAGAGGACAGAGCTGGAGGATGCGATTGGACATGGAGGTCAGGGACAGGACGTGGAGGCAGAGGACAGGATGTGGAGGTCAGGGATAGAACCTTGTTAGAGACAGACAGACATTGTTTAATTTGGTTGAGGTGGTGAGGCTGGGCCCGGGGAGAAAAAAGGGCTGCCAAAGACACCTTGGAAGGAAGGGCCTTTTGGCTGGAGCTAAGAAAGACCGTCTTAACTTGGCTTGCCCAGAAAGTGGGGCCGAGGCAGGGCTTGGAAGCAGGTGATATATTTGGGCAATGACTCCTGGGAGCAGGAAGTGAGGCGGGGAAAGAGGAAAGACCAGCACGAGTAAGTGTCCTGAGATTGAGGCAAGACATCCCTGAGAAGCATGCCACATACCCTCACCCCCAGAATGGAACTAGGGGGCTAAGGCTTCCCAAGGCTCTTGCAAAAACCACTTGCTCCAGGGCGCCTTACACCTCTGAACAACACACCCCACTCTACCCTCCTGCTCATAGGGCCAGAAGTGCTCTCGTCTGTCTGCAGGGAACTCTTTGCACACGGGGACTTGTGCACGGCTGCAGCTGGTGGTCCCTGTGGCTCCTCCAACAGACACCAGGCAGCAGGTTCTCCTGGTACTGTGCCTTACCTCACCCAGCCTGTCACAGTGGAGGGGCTCTGCCAGGACTCTGAATAACTTTCCCCAGAACCCCAGCTGCCAGCCTGTTCCCTGGGCATGGCATCCTGTACCTTCATGGTCCTCCGGTGAGACCAGCCATGCCACTCCACAGAGGCTCAGAGCTGGGAAAGAGGGGCATGGCTTGGGTGCTGGTCCTTGTGTCTACATGTATGTTTCCTCTATGAAGACTCAGGTGTTGCTAGGTACAGAGGAGCGTGCCTGTAGTCCCAGCTACTTGGGAGGCTGAGGCAGGAGGATTACTTCAGCCCAGGACTTCAAAGCCAGCTCAGGGAACAGAGCAAGACCCTGTTCAAAGCAAAACAAAACAAAATCCTTCCATTTTAAGCTATCTCTTCTGTCTTCCAACCAGAAGAGCCAGCGGAAGGAACTTTATACGTCAAGCAATGCTACTGTTTCTCTTTGAATCTCTAGAATTCCAGAGTAGCTGAGCACGCAACCTTGTCCCAATAAAACCTTTTGCAATTTGTGGGAAACCCCACAAGTTCTGGCCCAGATTGCCAGATATCTGCAAACCCTTGCTGACTCTCCACACATCATCTAGAGTATTCTTCCCGCTTGCTGTAGTCTGTCAAGCTTCAGTGTCCCTCAGGAAGCTCACCTTACAACCTGAACTGGAAGGAGAGGGTCTCCTAGGATCTCCAGCCATGGCAGGTGTTCTGTATGTGTGATGAATGAATGACCTACACCTGCTGGTCAGTACACTGGGGGAGGGGTAACCCCACACTAGCAGCTGTGTTTATGTGCTGTGTGGAGGAAGGCAACGGAGGGTGCCATAACAGAAACCAAGAGAGAGGAAATGATAGCCTAGGATCGTCCGACATCATCCCTGGAGTTCTGCAAACATTTTGTGGGTCAGTTGAACCCAATCAGGGCCTGCCTTTCTGGAAGTTTGGCTGCCTGTCTTGGAGGCTCAAGAAATACAGTAAGAATGTTCAGCCTGCTCTTGAAGGGAAGAATTCATCTATAAACAATTTTACAGCCCCATAGCCTCGGTCACCCCCGCACCACCAAAGGATCCTAACCAATCAAGACACATCTGCTAAATGTTAACCCTAGTGTGTCCCTGGCTATGTGGAAATATTTGGAGGTTATGAGTCCCCTTTTCCGCTGTGCGTCCCAAATCAGGACAGCTCAAATTTCAAGATTAAAACAAAACTTTAAGGCATTTAAACAATTTTGACTCTCTAGGCCAGGACTTATCTAAAACAAGTTAATTAACAATTTTGGGGGTTGAATGATTTGTTCACAGGAGATCTCATCCTGAAGGCCATATTCTGTGACCAACTGGGCCATGGGTGAGACCTGAGGCTCCAGGACAAACACTTTGAATGCTTGTCCCTGGCTTGAGTCATCTGGTCTGCCAAGGTCAGATAGTAAGAACGTCTCATTCCAGAGCACATTTTCCTCGGGTCTGTGGAATGCAGAAGGAACAAGATGGGACTGGTGGGTGGACCTAAACCAGGGAAAGCTAGCGTTGAGTTTACCCTGCAGACGTAGGTGCCGCTTATTTTCACGGAGCCCAAGTGTAAGGGCTGTAAGTCTGTCTACTCCACACCACAGTGCCCTTGACAGAGGGTCCCTCCCACCGCTTACAAAAGTAGTAGTCACAATCCAGAGGCATGGCACCCTTCAGTAACAACACACTTGGGCCAGGAGGACCGGGCTGAGTACTAGGCTATCCAGGGTCCCCTGCCACAAGGACTAATACAAACAGCCCAGGGAGGAGGATATCCAACTGATCAGGGATGGGGAGGGGGGGAATTGGGGAATTCGGGATAACAACGCATTGTTTGCCCACTGAATAATGTAACTCATTATCGACAATAAATATATATTTAAGACTTGAAAAAAAAAAAAGTAGTAGTCACAGTAGGAGACTTGAATTTCTTGGGCGATTTGAGGAACTTCACATTCAATGTTTAAATTTCAGAAGAAGGGGCTGGGGAGGTGGTTCCATGGGTAAAGTGATTGCTCCACAAGCATGAGGACCTGAGTTCAGATCCCCAACACCCACATAAAATGCCAGGGGTGGTGCTACAAACCTGTAATCCCAGCACTGGGGAGGCAGAGACAAGCGGATCCCCGGGACTTGCTGACTAGATGAATCGGTCAGTTCCAATGTCAGTGAGAGAAGTCTTTAAATAAATAAATACATAAATACATAAATGAATGAATGAATGAATAAATAAAATAAATAAATTAATTAATTAATTAATTAATTAATTAAAAGATGGACTAGCAATACCCAAGACAGTCAGACCTCTGGCCTCCACATGGATGTACATATATGTGTATGTATACCCACACATGTGCCCCCCACACACACCAAGTACACACAAAACAAAACCAGATATGAGTTATTTAATTACTTGCAGAACAACCCCAGGAGGGCCATGTTTTGTGTTTGCCCTGCAGTGTGTGGCTAGAGGCCAGGGTGTACTTGCTTGGCAAGTGCTCTAACACTGAGCTGCACCCCAGCCCACGGCAGAGAGTCTCTTCTCCCCACCTTCCAGATGAAGCAATTGAGGCTCAGAAAAACCACACAAGCTACCCGTGATCGCGGCACCAGGTTTCCTCCTTTCACACCAGACTTGCTTCCTCTCCGCAGCTCCCCTGGTGGCTGAAGAGTCGTCCCAGGAGTTTCCTGGCATCTCTGTACCAGCAGATGACTGACTGCCTCCTCAGGGCTCTGCCCTGGAACATAAGAACCGAGAATTGATCTGTCCTTGGATGGATCTGGTACCGGAGCCTCTCACAGCCCAGAGGTCCCTCCCATGAAATTCAAGGACACAGAAATTGGCCTCTGGATCCCCTTCCTCTGCCATGAAAAGTCCAGCTCTTGTTCTAGTATGATGTCTGGTGGCAGTGGTGTACTGTTTGGATATAAACCAACCCCCTCCCCGCCAAAGCCTCATGTATTGAAGGCCTGGTCCCCAGCTTGAAAAGCACCCGGATGTGGATGTGGTTAATACAGGGTGGTGTTATGATTTTCCATTTATGACAGTCCAATCAAGGGAGTGGATTAACCTGTGGAGTAACATCAGCATGCAGTGGTTAACCAATGAATTAACTTATCCACGATTCATATTGGTGACACTAAAGGGAGATGATAGAAATTCCCAGAGGTGAGGTCTAGCTGGAGGAAGTAGGTCCCTGAGGGCATGCTCTTGGAGGCTGGGTCTTTCCCAAGGCCTCTTCTTGTCTCATTCTGCTTCCTTTTCGCAAGGCCTCCCTTCAGCACTGGGTCTGCAGTCTTAGGGGCTGGATGCAGTCAGGAGCCACAGTTAGACACCAGATGCTCAGGACACCTGGTGACGGCTCGTGTTCACAGGCTCATGTGTGTGAACACTTGATCCCAAGATGGTGGCGCTGCTTTGGAAGGTTGTGGAACCTTCAGGAGGTGGAGCCTTGCTGGAGGAAGTAGGTCACCACTTGAGTGTTTTTTAAGCACTTTTAGAAATTATTTATTATTATAAAATTATTTATTATTGGGCTGGAGAGATGGCTCAGCGGTTAAGGCACTTGCCTTCAGTGCCTAAGGCCCTGGGGTTCAATTCCCCAGACCCACAAGGTGGTGGCCCTGGTGCTTGCTCTCTCTCTCTCTCTCTCTCTCTCTCTCTCTCTCTCTCTCTCTCTCTCTCTCTCTCTGTCTCTCTCTCTCTCTCTCATCTCTCTGCTTAATAAAGAAAATAAATAAATATTTTTAAAAGTTATTTATTATTATTTGTTAGCAGAGAGATTGAATGGGTGTGTCAGGCCCTCTTGCCATTGCAAACGAACTCCAGACACATGTATCAGTTTGTGCATCTGACTTTTATGTAAGTACTGGGGATTTGAACTTGGGTTGTTGGGTTTTGCAGGCAAATGCCTTAACCACTGATCCATCTCTCCAGTCCCCATTCACACCTTTTAAAGCATTCTAGAACTTTTTTGTTTTGTTTTGTTTTTTTAAGGTAAGATCTTGCTCTAGTCCACGCTGACCCTAGGCTATGTAGTCTCAGGGTAGCCTTGAACTCCTCCTACCTCTGCCTCCCGAGTGCTGGGATAAGAGGTGTGCACCACTACAACCAGCTCTTAGAACTTTTTTTTTTTTTTTGAGATAGGTACTCATGTAGCCCCAGGCTGTCCTGAAACTCCCTAGGTAGCTGAGGATGACCTTGAACTCCTGAATTTCCTGTCTCCACTTCCCAAATGCTAGGATTACAGGCATGAGCCACCATGCCCGGTTTTATGTGCTACTGGGGATTGAACTCACAGCTTCATGCATGCTAGGCAGGCACTCTACCCTCTGAGTCTTAGAACATCCTTAAGCCCAGAGGAAGGATAGAACTCTTGAGAATCCACTCTAGTAAAGTTGCCTATTTTCATACTATTACATTTTTTGAAAATGTCAAAGTGAACTACATCTCCTCAAAGCATAGTATAATTTATGTTTTGGAACCTTAATATTCATATTTGCTAGCAGAAAAAGATCCATCTCTTCTGCAATAAAACAGACATCTCAGAATTATAACTTCCTTAATAGATAGAACAACCGGTAGGAAACATTTTAGAAAGGAAATTGACCTGTATTTGATACTATGTAGACAGCTAAGAAGTATGACGCTAGGGGACACATAAAGGAATAGGACAATGTCACAAGCTGCATTTGGCCAGAGCATTCTGGGTAAGGGAACCCTTAGGATCCCATGCATCCATCTTAATTACACACCTGTCCAAAAGATAGAATGCAACAGGAAGAAGGGGCTTTAATGAGCTTGGAGAGCTATAAAACGGTTACCTTGTTGCAAAGTTTGCTTTTTATGTATCAGCAGGGGACAGGGTGTTTGTTTTCTCTTCTAAGTTTTGTTCTCATGAAACATTCCTGAGGAGCTGCAAGGAGGGATCACAGGAGAAGGGAGTTTTCCCAAGGGGTTCTCTCCATCTTGACATGTGGCCCAGAAGCCATCCCATGTCACACACCTACACTTGCTTGTCTTCAGTTGATACTCTTTGAATGAGAGGTACTTAATAAAATTGGTATTTTGTCTTTTTAATTTGTATCTGTGTGTATGTGTGTGGGGGTGTGTGTGCATGGTACAGCACATGGGGGGAGGTCAGAAGACAACTTTGAGGTGTCTGTTTTCTACCTTCTTCTTCTTCTTTGTTTTTTTTTGTTTGTTTGTTTGTTTGTTTGGTTTTTCGAGGTAGGGTCTCGCTCTAGTCCAGGCTGACCTGGAATTCACTATGTAGTCTCAGGGTGGCCTTGAACTCATGGTGATCCTCCTACCTCTGGAATGAAAGGTGTCGCCACCACGCCCGGCTCACACTTTAAAATTGAAGGGTACCTGGATTCATGTCATATAAACTTGAAGAATTAAAATTACAGACTACCAGAGGATAGGGTTTAGTGGGAGACTTTATGAAATTAAGAATATGAAATCTGAAGAAGAGGAAATACAGGAGACTCCCATCATAGTGAAGAAAAGGTCTGTGTGGAAAAAGAAAAAAACCCAGCCCCCCACCCTAATCAGGCCTTGAGGAAGAGAGAGAGCTTTTGTCTCTTTCAGGTAGGTATCTCTTTAGGCTCAGATGAGCCAGAGAGACAGCTGATTGGTCTAGCTGTGACCCATCACAGTCCCAGGACTGAGATTGAGTTCTAGTAAGAGGCAGACCTCCCACTCTAGGGAGGGGCTCAGACTCTTTGATCTTTGGGGTCCCAGTCACCCTAACCTGTCACACAGGATGACAGGTGTGTCACCACACCTGGTTTACGTGATGCTGGGGACTGAACCTACTGAGCTGTATCTCCAGTCCCTCCCACCTCCGTAAAACTTGTAATACCACGGATGTAGTGAGAAGGGTTGTGATTAGCCAAGGATGGACCCTTCATCCATGAATCATGGTGGCCAGAGAAGCAAGGCCTGAGGCAGCAGGCTGTGGGTGCACCTCCCTCCCCAAATCACATACAAGCTGTTCTAGAAGGTGAAGGTATTATGCAGGGCCTGAGAGGCCAAGTTTCTCCCAGGCCAGAGGCACCTGTCTGGAACAAGCCAGAAGTTTAAACGCTAACCTGTTTAAAGTCAGCCAAGAGCAGGAAGGGCAAAGCTTCCTAGTCCTGCCACCCCACCCCCCGCCCCATGCATAACTGAATGAGCAACTGGAAGGGTCATTCAGGGACTCCAGAGAGTTCAGTCAGCAGGTGGACAGCCAGGAGAGCTTCCACCTGATGAGAGTTACATTTGAAATGGAAATGGCCTCCTTACTGACCCTTCTGTATTAGCTTCCCTCGCACCTACCTCCTGCTCCTCCAGGGATCTTTCCAGAACAAAGCTGAGCATATGAGACCTGCCAGAGCCCTCCAGGTGTCTCCACACACTCCATAGGAAGGCTGGTCAGGCTACTCACAACCTGGGGCTCACCCCTTCATATAAAAGGTTCCCCTCTCTGAAAACAAAACCATCTTTACAACCTGGAAGCATCTGGAATAAACTCCCATCCTTCCAGTTGCTGGAAAACTCTCAAGTCAAGACCCAATCTCTCTGGAAAAGTCCATCAAGACCAAATCTCTCTTCCCCAAGCTTCCCATGGAGCTCAGTGGCCACCTCGTCTCTCTGGTCATAGCTCAGATTCTCCACACAGAACAGACAGCGATGGTTTTCATACGGGACCCACAGCACAAGGGGCCTGGGGGTCATGGAGCCTTTGGGAGGAAGTGGATCTCCAGGGAGACAGGGCTGCCCTGATTCCTGACCTCTGTTGTCTTCCTGGTCCACAGAAATGGGAATAAACAGGCTCACACCTCTGCTGCTACAGCCCTGGACTTCTGTCGCTGTGCCATCTCTGTCGTGATAGATCGAGTATACCCTCAAACCACGGACAACTGTCACCATTCTGGGAGAATGGGGAAAGGTTCACAGGACCCCAGCCCTGCACAAGGATTCCTTGTCAGTTAATGGTTGCTGGAAGGGGGAGACACTTTCTTCAGTGGGGCAGGCACTGGTAGATTGCCTGTGTCCAGGTACATAACCCCACCATGCTTAACGCCTAATTCATCTCAGAACTAATTAAAGTCACCCAAAATAAAGAGGACATCGAGGTGAAGTGGGGCCAGTTGGGGGGAAGGGCTCAGCGGGAGTGGGAAGGAGACAAGGAAAAGTGTTGGGGAGATTGTGATCAAAACATGTATAATACTTGTCAAAGGGCTGGAGAAATGACTCAGTGGTTAAGGCCCTCGCTTACAGAGCCCAGTGACCCAAGTGATGCCCCAGTACCCATGTAAAGCCATATGAAAAGTGGCACACGCATCTGGTGCCCATTTACAACCACTGGAGGCCCTGGTGCACCCATTCTCTGGCTCTTCTCTCTCTCTTTCTCTCTCTCTCTCTCTCCCTCTTTCTCTGCTTGCAAATAAGTAATTTTTTTTAAAACTTGTCAATGACCGGGCATGGTGGCTTGTGCCTTAATCCCAGCACTCAGGAGACAGAGGGAGGAGGATCGCTACGAGTTCCAGGGCAGCCTGAGACTACATAGTGAATTCCAGGTCAGCCTGGGCTAGAGAGAGACCCTACCTCGAAAAACAAAAACAAACAAAAAAAAAGCTTGTCAGAAAATTAAAGTAACCCTTCATTCCTTAGTTGGTCAGAGCAATGAGAAAAGTAACTAACCCACGTTTGTGGACTGACTCCCGATCTCCATGAAGGGCACCCTCAGCCAGAAGCATGACCTCAGAACTCCTGCTGGGAGGAGTTTCTGGCCCCTAGTGTCAGGAGGGGAGGGGAGGGGTATGTCCTGCAGCAGAAGTGGTCATGCGCCCTTTCAGGTCTGGGCCTCAGGAAGCCTGCAATGTCCTGCCCTTCTTGTCTTGGCCCCTTCCTCCATCAGGACCCAACCTGGGGCAGAGTGGCTTGATGGCCCAGCTTCCTGCTCAATCCCTATCTGACCCCTGAACTCGGCCACAGCATGACAGAGAACTGACACAGGACACTTCATGGCTGAGGAGCAAACGAGGAACCAGTGCTTGGCTCTGAGAGAGAGAGAAAGAGAGAGAGACAGACAGAGAGAGAGAGAGAGAGAGAGAGAGAGAGAGAAAGAGAGAGGTTACCACAGTCACGGGTCACTTAACAATGGTGCTGTGTGACCAGAAGGTGGTTCTGTCATTGCATAAACATCAGTGTGTCCTGACACAAACTAAGACTGCTGTGATGTCATCTTCGGCACGCACAGTCATCCGTGTGGTCCACTGCTGACTAAACTGTCCTGTGTGGCACACAACTGTATTGCATTGTTGAATTTCATTTTGGAGAAAACAAGACCATTCCCTTGATCTCCACACTCCAAAGACTGGTTCGCATTTCTTTCTTCCTGGAGTTCACTTGAGGACTGAACTCCAACACGACATCTTCCTGAGTGGAAATAATTAATCCAATGCTTCCTCAAATAAGGAAGCCATCAGAGACCTATTTTTTGACCTGCCTAATGAGCCTGGAATTTGTATTTTGGATACAGCTTTCAGGAAGGAGTTGTAAGCCTGGTGGAAAAGGTCACTTACAGAAGGTTGTCTGGGATAGCAAAACCAAGAACACAGATAAGCCAAGGCAGGCCTGACTGTGATGGAAGTCAGAGTGAGCTGTGGGCCCGGACTCTTAGTGTGGAACTACAACAGCCATTGAAGACATCCCGAAGGCCTGCACTCCCCAGAGTCAGTTGGCACACCCTGAGCACATCAGAGGGAGCCGACATTGCCTCATCCCTCCTTGGGCCGGACTCAAGGCTAGCTTGGGCACTGCTCCCAAAGAGATTTTAGAGGGCTGGAGATATGGCTCAGCAGTTAAGGCACTTGTCTCCAGTATCTGAGGCCCCCGGTTTAATTCCCCAGTACCCACATGGGCCAGATCCACAAGGCCTTGGTGCTCTCTCTCTGTCTCTCATCATCTATCTCCTGTATCTCTCTGCTTGAAAATGAATAAATAAAATTATAAAAAAACAAAGAGATTTTAGAGGTTTCTCTTTAAAAACATTTTTTGTGTGTGCATGTGTACTTGTATGTTCGTGTGTATGATGTGTATATGTTCATGTGTGTGCATGCGGGCATGTGTGCCACAGGGTGTGTGTGGAGGCCAGAGGACAACTTTGACTTGCCTTCTGCTTTGTTCCAGGCGGGTCTCTTGTGTACACCAGGCTAGTGCGGGGAGTCCCCTATCTCTGCCTCCTTCTTATCATAAGTGTGCTGGGATTAGATACACCCAAACTATGCATCCAGCTTTTTGTGGGAGCTCGGGTATTCAGGCTTACACAGCAAAGGGGATTATTTGTTGAGACACCTCCCCAGCACTCCTACTTATTTTAAAATAATAAATTCTATATAGAAATATGGCAACCTTGGCACATAGCCAAAAGGAATCAGAGTTTTCAATGGGCTCCTTACACCTGTGACACGTCAATGGTCACCTCTGGGCCATGCCACCCTGTCTCTACATCTTGGTTATTTATGACCCAGGTGTCTACCATTTTTTCTGTGTTTCAGTAATTGTTTTATTTATTTATTTGAGACAGGGTCTCTTGTAGCCCAGGCTGGCCTTGATCTATTCTTGAGACAGGGTCTCATGTATTTGGGTTGGCCTTGAACTCACTATATTGTGCCTTGTGGTGGGTCTCACTGTGCGGACCATGGTGGGAGCCAGGCTATTCTCAGAATCGGGGCCTTTTCTCTTCTTGGCCTGCCCTGACTTCTGTCTCCTGCCTCTGCTAATTGGCTTTCTGTAGCCCTCCTGGACCTCCACTCCTCAGTGTTGACTGACAAGTGTCTCCTGCCCCCAGGACCACCTTCCACCCCTCTGTGCATTCCTCTGGTCCACATTACTCAGGTAGCCTTAGCCTCAGAAGGCCTGTGTTGTTCCATGAGGGCCCCTTGGTGCAGCCAGGGAGGGGAGCAGAGGCCTTTGCATGGGTGCAAAACTTTCTCATTCAGCAGTGAGAGCTAGAGCAGGGTGGGTCTGGGACCGAGAGGGACAGAGGAAAGGGGGAAACGACAAGACATTTAGGGCTCGGTGAGTCACTGTCATTGAAGTGGAGGCAGAGTGGGGAAACAGGCGGGGACTAGGCGGGGACTAGCCTAGAATGCATCAGGTTCCAACTTATTTTCAGCCTTTTTGTTTCTATAACAAATATGGCCAGTTTCTGGATGAGTCAGTGGGAGCCAGAGCAGGCAGAGCTAAGGAGTGCAAAGTCATCAGCACCCTGTGTCTCCACCTCTGCTCCGTGGCTCACCCAAGGCCTACCTGCCGACACCTGCAGTTCCATGCATACCACCGGAGCCAGCAGAGACAGGAGCCAGGGGCTGGGGAGGAGAAGGTCTTGAGAGAGGAGCTGGGAGCCTGGAGCACTCAGAGCAGAGAGAAAGAGCAGGATTTGACTCAGCTCCAGGGGAAGGTGGATCAAGAATGAATGGGGTTCTGAGACTGGGTGTCCAGGGACCCAGTGGTGAAACCTGCTTTTTAGACAGGTAGAGTTAGCCATAGTGCCCAGTAACAACCAAAGAAAACCATCTGGACCTACTGGCCTATAATCCCAGCTACTGGGGAGACTGAAGGAGGGGGAGACAAGTTTAAGGCCAGCTTAGGCAACTTAGTGAGATCCTGTCTCAAAATAAAAAGTAAGGGCTAGAGAGATGGCTCAGCGGTTAAGGTACTTCACTGCAAAGCCAGCGACCTGAGTTTGATTCCCCAGTACCCATGTAAAGCCAGATGCACAAAGTGGCGCATGCATCTGGAGTTTGTTTGCAGTGGCTGGAGGCCCTGGTGTACCCATTCTCTCTCTCTCTCTTTCTCACTCTCCTTGCAAATAAATAAATAAAACATTGTTAAAATAAAATAGTACAATGAGGGCTGGGGATAGAGCTAGTGAGGAATTTGCCTAGCATATGAGAGGTCCTACGTTCAATCCCAGGGCCAGAGCAAGAGATTAAAGACACAAAAAGAAAATCAGGTTCCTCCATATATTATATTGCCCAGCAAAAGTGGGGACCCCTCTGCTGCCAGCATGACAAAGTGAGGTGGCTTTCAGAGAGGGCTGGGGACTTGGGAAGAAAGCAGGGTTTCTTCACTGGGGTAAAGAGGTTTTAAGGCCAGGCACAAAGTTAGAGTTAATTAAATCATACCAAATTACAGTAAAACCTCGTTATTTCAATGCAGGTTAATTAAAAATAGCCACTATTTCCAGGCGGCTGCTAGCCCCCTTATTACTGTTTAATGAAAGTGCTGAGATAAGCTGAAGCCGGGAAATGCTAAGTCAGGCCAGGGCAGAAGGCTTTTTTCTTTTGTTCTTTAGATTTCAAATTAATAAGGTTTTACGGTAGGAAAAGTTCAGGGACCTGCAGGCTGCCAAGGGGTATGGCTCTAAGGAAATTAACTTTTCTCCTTGGCTTGAGAACCTAATCCATGCAGTTATAAATTCTAGAGCTTTCCTTCTCCCCTGGAAAATTCCCTTTGTACATTAGGAGAACCTAATCTATCCATGCAAAATCAATTATTGAACAAGCACTATTCAGCCCATCAGTTATTGATTTTTTTAAAACATTTAGGGCCTGAGAGATGGTTCAGTGGGTAAAACGCTTGCTGAGCCAGCGTGAGGACCTGAGTTTGGATCCTGACACCCACATCAAAGGCAGATGCAATAACGCACGCCTAGAATCCTAGCCTGGGCTCAGTGGCCAGCTCTTCTCACAAGATGGGTGAGCTCTTAGGGCCCACGAGGGAAAATGAGGTAGAAAGTGAGGATGACCCCTGACATCTGCCTTTGTTCTCCACACACACATCACCTATAGACATACACGTGAACACACATGCACATCAAACCAGCACACACACAAACTCCACTAAATGAATAATGAGGTCCAAGAGAGGTCTCCCGAGTGGTCAGCTTGGTCTTGGGGGAAATCCCTGAGAAGGAACAGGCACTCCCTGTCAGGGGCGAAAGCCTTTGGGGGCCTTTGGAGGCCCACCCTGGCTTAGTCTTGGACGGCACCTGACAGCCTGCCAAGAGGGGCTTGGCTTAATGAGTTTCAGGAGGTAGTCCTGATTAGGCTATTTGCACGTCATGCTCACAGGTTCTTGTCATAGACCAATAAATAGCTCCCTGATTGGCCAGGAAGCTCTATATATACTGCCTCGTTCCCCGCAATAAAAAAGCACACGTTCATCAACCCACAAGCGGTGTGTGTGTGTGTGTATCTGTATGATCACTGCCCCCGCGGGCGGCGGGCAGCGATACTCCCTACCTGGCTTGTGACTGGCTTCAGTAGGTCTTCCTGCCCTTGTCACATTCACTGTAGCCTCAGAGCCTTGGAGGTCACAGTGCTACCTGACTGGCCTTGTTCACGTCCCCCAGGGTACCCCCACCTGTTCCTAACATAGCAAACGCCATTGCTGTTTGCCAGCTGGGAGGCCCTCGGGAGGACAGACGTCACTTTCAGGCCACATACAGTTGCATAGAAACAAGTGAATGCATATGAAATTTAACATCCATTATCCTCCCCTCCTTCCTCCCCCTTCCCCTTAAGGAGCCAGGTACAAATTGTTCTGGGAAAAGGGATTTGTCAATGGAAGAAGCTGTCTTGCTTTTCTGCCATTCCTCTTTTCTGCTGGCCTGAGTAACTCCGGGGTTAGGAACACAGGGCTGGAGGTCCTGGGTCAGCAGGATGGCTTTTCCTGAGGACTTGGCCTTCTGTGACTTCCAGTCTTCTGTTGTGCATGATTATCCCCTTTTTATTGATCTTTAATTTTCTTGAGGTAGAATCTCACGCTAGCCAAGGCCTAGGCTGGAACTCGCTCTGTAGCTACACACTGGCCTTGAACTCCCAGTGATCCTACCTCTCTGCCTGGGGGTAGAGATGTGAGCCACTGTGCCAGCTCCACAGAGCTTCCCTTCGTTGTCTGTCTGAGCCACTCTGCATCTGGCTTCATGTGTGGCCTGGAGAATGAGCTCTGGGCCAGCAGCCTTTGCAAGAACTGCCTTGAATGGCAAAGCCATCTCCCCAGCCCAGTAAGTGAGGCTTCTTAAGGCATCTCTCTCGCGTTTGGTTTTGTTGTTGCTTTCGGAGACGGCTTTGCTCTACAGCCCAAGATGGCCACAAAACTAGCAACCCTCCTTATTCAGCCAAAAGTGCTGGGACTTCAGGCGTGTGCATTTAAAAGAATATCTTTTTTTCTTTTTCTTTTTTAATTTTTTGAGTTAGGGTCTCACTCTAGTCCAGGCTGACCTGGAATTCACCATGTAGTCTCAGACTGGCCTCAAACTCATGACGATCCTCCTACCTCTGCCTTCCAAGGCTGGGGTTATTGGTGTGTACCACCATGCCTGGCTAATGTGTCTTTTTAAAATATTTTATTTATGCTGGTCGTGGTGCACACCTTTAATCCCAGCACTCGTGAGACAGAGGTAGGAGGATTGCTGTGAGTTCGAGGCCAGCCTGAGACTACATAGTGAATTCCAGGTCAGCCTGGACTAGAGCGAGACCCTACCTCGAAAAACCAAAATATATGTATATATATATATATATATATATATATATATATATAATTTATTCATATTTGCAAGCAAAGAGAAATGGAGAGAGAGAGGGAGAATGAGAATGGACACACCAGGGCCTTTTGTCATTGCAAACAAACTCTAGATGCATGTGCCTCTCTGAGCATCAGGTAAATCGAACTCAAGAACTCAGGCTTGTAGGCTTTAAAAGCAAATGGCTCTAACTGCTGAGTTATCTCATTAGCCTTAAAAACATTTCTTAAGGTGTGATTCACAAAGTTCCTCACAAACGCCTTCATAGTTTCCGGCCTAGAACCTCTCCTCACGCCTCACCTTCCTTCCTCTGTCTGTGGGTTCTCCGAGTGCTTAAGACTGTACAAAGGGTTTGAAGAAAACAACAACAAAGTGTTCTTGGAGAAGTGGGCCTGCCCTGCACCCCACAACTCTACCACCACCTAAGTAGACGGGACCCCACTGGGAGACATGACACTGAGTCTCTGGCTGAGCAGGCGCTCTTGTCACCTTGTCGCATGGGGGCCTGGGGATATTCAGCTGCTGTGTGGTGCTGCCACCTGCTGGAATTGTCTGGAAAAACGGCTCAGCAGCTTTACCTCTGCTTCCAAAAACGCTGGAATTTTAAAAGGAGTGAACATTGGGATTCGCCTCTCAATCTTCATCTCTGTAAAAATGGAATATCCCGGCGATTTCTACTAATGCGTTGTGGAAGTAACCCTGGGCTTCTACCAAGGAGGCCGCACCCGAACCCCATCCTGTTACCCTTACCTGAACGGCAGTTGTGGGAGGAAAGGTGCCCAGGATTTTAGCATCGGGCTTGAGTGGTGCTCTGTGGGATTCCGTGAGGTGTCACATCCCTGTCGCCTGGCCTGTGACCGCAGCTTGGGTGTCGTGCAGCCCTAAGTCCTGCTAATACACTGTAAATGTGGCAGATCTCTGCTCATCAGCCGGATCTTGCTCCTTTGGGGATGGAGGCCACGTCTCCACGGTCAGCAGCCCCGACCTGGGTCAGGACAGTGCCCACCACGACCACAACCAACACTGGTCAAACTGAAGGGCCAGTTTATCTTCATCAACTCAGCCAGGGCCCAGCAGCAGCCATGGGTCCCCTGAGCCCTTGGTAAAACAAAACCAGGACGTCCCGTGGATATTTTAGTTTATTTTTTGAGACAGGGTCTCACGTAGCCCAGGCTGATCTTAAACTCACTATTTTTATATCTGAGGTTGATCTCAAAATTCTGATGCCCTGCCTCTACTTTCTGTTAGAACTATACCATCATTCATGGCGGGGGGGGGGGGGGGATCGAACCCAGGGCTTCTTGAATGCTAGACACTCAACAGAGCTCCATTCCCCGCCTTGGCTTTCATTTAGTGTGGTGGTGATCTCAGCGGCCTTTTGATCTATATTCCCAAAGGAAAAGCACCTTCCTTCCCCCCACTCCCACTTTGGGCCTTGGGGGGTCGACGAGGTCCCTCACTACTCACCCCAACTCCCCAGTCAGTGCTCTGGTGGGTTACACCCAAGGAATAAGGGAGAGAAAGACCCTGAGGAGGGGCAGGGAGTTGATTTATTACCAGGGCTCATGGGGGGACCCGGTGGTGGTCTCAGCAAATGACAAGTTGGGGTTAACCCAGGACTTGTGAGGTAGGGCCGAGTGCTCCCAGGGGCCTGGACCATGATGGCTGAGGGATCTCTTGGCCCACAGTGCCTCTGCCCTAAACTACCCAAGGCCCTCTCAGGCCCACAGTGCCCTTTGGGCAGACAGGAAAAGGCCCTGAACACCACACACCTGGTAGGTGGGCGCTGGCAAATCTGGGGGCAGTTGATCCCAGCTGCTACCCCACAGGTCAACCCAGACAGTGGTTTGGAGGAGATGGTGGCCTGCTGGCCTCTGCTTCGGTGATAGTTAACCTCAGGGGAATGTCAGAGGGATTTTCTAGATTAGGTTAATTGAGGTGCAAAGACCAATTTTACCTTTAGGTGGCGCCATTTATGGTCTGGGATCCTAGACTGAATAAACCGGGAGAAACTCACTTAAGACTTAAGCATCCTTTAAGATTCTCTTCCCATGGCCTTGACCTCTAACCTATGACTCCAGCACCCACATTTTCCTTGGCCCGCACACCTCTAAGCTCAGGTGGACCAGATGTGGAGAAGAAAAGTATCTGGGGTTTGGAGGAGGAGCAGGGCTCTCGGGAAAGCCTCCCACCTGCTTCCATGGGGAAGGTAGGAGAGGGGTCCGCAGCCTGCCTGTGTCTGCCTGCTGGGGAAGGGTCCTGCTCCCCTGCCCTGTCCTCAGCCCCATGAGCCTTGGTGAGCATGGCCCAGCAGTCAGCCCCCCTCCCTGCTCCAGCCTGGCTTGGGACGGCCTCTCCCCCTTCTGAGTAGGAGCAAGCCCAGGCTATCCCTGAGGACATTTAGAGCCCTGGGCTGGGTGAAGCATGGGGTGGTGTGGACCAGCGTACACTGCCCCAGAGCTCTTAAACAGCCGGGACTCAGGAGCACTTGCAACAAGGGGTGCCAGACTGTGACTGTCACAGTTTCCTCTGCAAGTCCTCATGTCTAACTTGGGGACCACAACACCCCAAAACCCCCTTTCTGGGTGCTCCTCCTCCAGGGATTCCTGGGGGTCTTCCCCTTGCCATGAGGGAGGGACTGTTGGCAATGAAGAGCAGAGGTAGCAGACTTGCTTGGCAGAGATGGAGCTGTGCCCAGGGAGGATTTCTGGGGGGAGGGAACAGATTATCAACTTCCTGGCTCATCTTCCAATGATGAAATCTGGCTTTCTCAGGCAGAGAGGTTCTGTACCCTGTCATGTGCCTTTCTGTGGTCTCACATACAGACTTCTGGGGAATGATGTGGTCTGTCTCCCTGGCAAGAGGCCAGGGGACCAGCTTCCTCGAGCCATCACAAGGTGGGTTTTGAGAATGTGGAAAGTTTGGTGAGGTTTGGTAATTAGGTTTACACCAGCAGCTTCGAAACTGCTTTTGCTAAAAACATTGACCCCTCTGGGAACGGAAAGCAGGGTGAGACCTGGCTTCCCTGATTTCATTTTGTACCCACCACCTTTACTGTGGAGTCCTGAACTCAGCAGGAGGCTGTGCAAGCCACTCAGTGTCGGTCTAAAAGCAGGTGATTCCTAACATACCTCATCCTCTGTCAGGGTAAATTCAGTCAGCTTCGCCATGTCCTGTTTCAGACCCCATCACTGTCCTCAGCCTGCGGTCACCTCCGATTCCAGGACAGCAGAGCCTCACAGACACCTCTCCCCAGAATGAGCCAAGCCCCTCCCCAAGCAGGAGCAGTTGTCCCATGGGAATCAGATTGGTCCCCAAAGGATGAGGCTTCTTCCAACCACCTCTCAGATCCAGAACTGAAACAGTGACGGGTCAGACCCCACCTTGCTCAGGACTGCTTACGTACGCACCCCTCTCTCCTCTGCTGTAATTCTTTGTTTAAACCTGACGCTCATGCCAGTTCCCCGAAGTCAATTGTGAGGGTCACCCTTTATTTGGTCCTCTTTCTATGTTGATTAAATCTCCTTTCCCCACTTCTCACCATTACTGTTGAGATTTTGGAAGATCAGGACTTTTACATCACATCTGCCAGGGCCCAGGAAGCACTGCAGAGGAAGTGATGGATGAGACATGAGAGCTGCTCTCACCGGGAGCCTGACAACCTCCTCCAGGGAGATGGCGGCAGACACTGAGGAGACTCAAAGCTCATCAGAGCAGAAAAACAGGCTGCTGAGAGCTCAACACTAAAGGAGATTATAACACACCCTCCAGGGCTGAGGCCAGAAAGAATGCAGGAGCCACCCAGACCGACTGATACATTCACGACTTCACAGTGATTACTGATAACTCCATTGAGGAGGGCCTCAGTAGGAGAGTGGGGGAGGGGAGCATAAAAGCATAACCCAATGGGAACAGGACCAATATGCAATTAAAAAATCATCAAAGCAGGGGCTGGAGAGATGGCTTAGCAGTTAAGGCACTTGCCTCAAGTGCCTAAGGCCCCAGGTTCAATTCCCCAGTACCCACATAAGCCAGACCCACAAGGTAGTGAGCCTGGCTTGCTCTCTCTCATCTCTCTGCTTAAAAAAAATCATCAAAGCAGGTCCTTCCTTCTTGCCAAAAATTAAACAAGTTATGTCAGCTGGATTGTTTTCCCTTTTTTTAATAAAATATTTTATTTATTTATTAGAGAGAGAGAGAGAGAGAGAGAGAGAGAGAGAAAGAGAATGGACACAACAGGGTCTCCAGCCACTGCAAATGAACTCCAGACATATGCACCCTCTTGTGCATCTGGCTTTACATGGGCACTGGGGAATTGAACTCAGGTCCTTCGGCATTGCAGGCAAACTCCTTAACTGCTAAGCTATCTCTTCAGCCCTGGATTATTTTCCCTTTAAAAAATAGGGGAAAAAAAGATTAGGGAGACTTGAGGGACATGAGTGATGTGTGTGTTCGTGTGTGCATGTGGAAGCCAGAGGACAACCTCGGGTCTCATTCCTCAGCACCCTCTTTTTGAGATGGGGTCTCTCATTGTTCTAGAGCTCACCAATTAGGCTAGACTGACTGGCCAGTGAGCCCCAAGGATCCTCCTGCCTCTACTTCCCCAGCACTGAGGTTACAAGAACACATCACCCTGCCCAGTATTTACAGGTGGGCTTCAAAGATTGAACTCAGGTCTTCATGCTTGAGAGGCAAGGACTTCACCAACTGAGCCATCTCCCCGGCCCCCAGAGCACCAACGCATCAGCCAGTGAGTTCATCCCTGGGTCCCATCATCCCAGGGTGTGCACACGGGAGTGCGCCTGTATGAGACGTGTGGAAGGCTGGAACTGGACTGACCGGGAATTGTCTTACCTTGACCCGTGCCTTTGAGCCTGGGCTTTCCTTTCTGAGAACACAATGGGCGGGCAGGCGTCCAAGGGCCAGCGTGCTTAGAAAGATTCTGTGTCCTTTGTGCAAGTAAAAACCAAGGGTGCCAGGCCTGGTGGTACAGGCCGTTAATCCCAGCATTTGGGAGGCAGAGCTAGGATCGCCATGAGTTTGAGGCCACCCTGAGACTACATCGTGAATTCCAGCTCAGCCTGGGCTACAGTGAGACCCTACCTCAAAAAGCAAACAGAAAAAGCCAAGGGCGCTGACCCATCAACAGACACTTCCTTCCCTCCCTTCTTCCTCTTTACTGCTCATAGGCTGCTGTGAGTGCAGGGGACACGAGGTGTCAGAGCAGAAAACCTGTGTAGCTGTGGCCCTCATGCCTCCCCTTGTGCAATGGCCAGCACGTGTTTGGCCAACTGCTGTTTCCTGGATCCTGGCAGGTGCTGCGTATAAACAGAGTGAACGGATGGGAGGCTTGCAGTGGCCATAGGGAGGCTCCTCCCCTGGGAGAACCCAGCAGGCTGAGAGGGAAAGGTTGGTCTGTGCTCTGTCCCACCTATGTCCCCAGACCTGGGCAGCCAGGGGATGGTCGTAGGAACAGTAGTAGGGGATTCTCCAAGGCCCCTGATCAAGGGGCAAGCTCTTTAGAGGAGCAGCTCCTGCCTCCCCAGGCTAACATCCACACCACAGAGCGAGGCCTGGGGGTCTCGGATGTTTGTCTTTGGAAGTGGGTAGAAGGCTCACCCAGAATAGCTTCGAAAATGGACCTGGAAAATGTTCAGAGAAGAATTTATTTTTGCAAGTGAGCTTCTGCCAGACAGAGATCATATCTTATGGGAAAATGCTAGGTCCTGGCTAACAAGAAGGCACGAGCAGGGCGGGCTGGCGTAGTTCAAGGACATTGCTAAGCAGTACTAGGGCTTTTGAGAGGGCCAGGGAGGACCAAGCTACTCAGACCTATGGGAGTTGCAGAGACAGGGCCTGGCACCATATCAGTTTGATCATAACACTGCCCAGCGTGCCCAGGTACACCTCCAGCCACACCAGGCAGCTCTTCAGCCAGACAGAAGGCCAATCCCAGGTGGAGAATGCGCCTCACTGTAAGCACACCTGCAGGCTATTTGAGGAGCCTCACTCTCCACCTCCAGGGCTGAAACCAGACCTTGCTTTGAGGACTTCCTTCCCGAAGACCAGGTTCTGCTAAGCAGACAGCCTCCATGGGTGAGAGCTTTTCCTCCAGGGGAAAGAGGGAGCCAGGCCAAGTAGTGGACACCTCAGGGGCCCTAAGCCCCGGACACCTCTGTATGCATGTGCAGTGGCTGTGACATTAAGTCCACTCTTCCCACAAATAAAGAGTAGATCAGATGGCTCAGCAGTTAAAGGTGCTTGCTTGTAAAGCCTGGTGTGAGTTGGCCTGGGTTTGATTCCCCAGTACCCATTTAAAGCCAAGATGCACAAAGTGGTGCATGTGTCTGGAGTTCCTTTGCAACAGCAGGAGGCCCTGGCGCACCCACTCATCCATAGCGCGCTTGCGCGCGCGCTCGCTCTCTCTCTCTCTCTCTCTCTCTCTCTCTCTCTCTCTCTCTCTCTCTCTCTCTCTCTCTCTCTCTCTCTCTGCTTGCAAATGAATGTTTTTTAAACAGAAAAGTATATCAGGGAGATGATTCCAGCCCAGGAGCCCTCTGGCTCTCTCTCTTTGGTGCTTGACTTTAACGGGCTGGGTGCAGTGTCACCCAGGTGGCTGGCCACATGAAGGGGTGCATGCATATTTCACCAGCTGTAACCAGAGACTAAACCCCTTAATGCACAGACCCCTCCCACCAGTCTGCATATTAGCAATCTAGCACCCCCCATTGCCCTGTATCCCCAACAATAGCTCTCTCCCTTCCCACCCACCCTGCACCCTGGGAAGGCAGCAAGGGGTAGGGGTTGGGAAGCCCGGTTACCTCAATGAGGTTCCCAGACTAAATAAAACATTAAGTTTATTTGCTTTGGGCCCTAGACATAGCAACTCGGTGTGGTAACCACCGTTATCTGCTAGGATCAGAGGCACTAATTGGCAGTTAGATGTCTTTGATGAATAAAACTCAAAAGAAACAAATTATTATTCAATAAGTGTAGTTTGTTGGGTAGATAAAAGCTTTCAAAACATGAAATCCCTGAGGAAAGAACTAGAAAGAATCTTTTGTGGTGGAATGGGTGGGAACCTGCTCTCACAAATGTCATATTTCATCACAGTCAAGCACACACATTCTCCCATAGTTCCCCAGACCAGAATTCTCCTTAATGGATTTGACTCCCAGCATTCCAACAAATAATGCATTGTTCACACCAGCTTTTCCCAGGGTGACTCCCCAACTCTGCTGGTAGGTGCTCCTCAGGATCCATGATTTTAAAAGAAGCTTGAGGAAAACTAAGTAAAATGAAACCATCGCTTGTAGGATTTTTCAGTCCTTTTTTTGTTTGTCTTTTCCTCTTTCTTTTTTAATTTATTTATTTGAGAGAGAGAGTGAGAGTTAGGGGCAGGTAGAGAGAACGGGAACACCAGGGCCTCCAGCCACTGCAAACGAACTCTAGACACATGCATCACCTTGTGCATCTGGCTTTATCTGGGTCTTGGGGAATTGAACCTGTGTCCTTGGGCCCTTAAGGCAAGCTCCTTAAAGGCTGAGCCAACTCTCCAGCCCTCTTTTTTCTTTTTTGAGACAGGGTCTCAGGTACCTCAGGCTGGCCTCCAACTCCCTATAAAATCAAGGATGACCTTGAACTTCTGATCCTCCTGCCTCTACCTCCCCAGTGTGGTGATTACGGTGTGTGCCACCATGGCCTGTTTACCTGGTGTTGGGGATTGAACCCGGACTCCCTATATACCACTCTACCCACTGAGCTTCACCTCCAGCCCCTCAAGAGTTTATCAAGATGCATGAATTAAGGAGGGAGGTAAAGGGTGAGGAGCATTCCCTGCACCTAGCCATGAGACTTGGTTTCTGCATGCAGCATGTTCTCAGAAAGCATTCTACAGAGCACTCCTGAAGACATGCAGGTTTATCAAGGCAAAGTGGCTCATGATTCCAGACAGTCACAGATTCAAACAGAAAAAAAGATGAAGGAGAGAAACCAAAGCGGTACTCCTGGCCAGAACATTCCAGAACCCACCCTACTTTCTTCCTATGCCTGAAGACCATGAGAAAACTGCTGAGAGACTGAGGTGGACAGTGTCAGGAGGAAGCAGAGAGGTGTGTCCCTAGTGTCTGAGGCAGAGTCTCCCGGGCTGGAGAGAGAGCTCAGCAGTTAAAGGCACTTGCTTACAAAGCCTCATGGCCCAGGTTTGATTTTCTAGTACCCATGCAAAGTCAAGATGCACAGTGGCACATGTATCTGGAGTTGGTTTGTAGTGGCAAGAGGCCCTGGTGTGTCCGTGTTCTCTCTCAAATTAAATAATTCAATAAGATAAAAGAAGTAGTCATCCTTCCATCAGGACTGGCAATCTCAGCTATTCAGGAGTCTGAGGCAGGAGGATAGTGAGTTCAAGGCCAGGCTGGGCAATTTAGAAAGACTCCGTGTCCAAATTTAAAAATAGAGCTCTAGAGCTAGATCAGCCTATTGTCCAGAGGTACGGAGTTCAAATTCCCAGCACTCATGTAAAGCCTCATTCTCCTGGGGCCATGGGAGGTGGAGTAAGGAGAATCCTGAGGCTTGAGGGCCAGCTAGTCTGTCTCAGACAAGGTGGTGGTCACGTGACCTCCACATGAGTGCTGTGGCAGATAAAAATAAATCAGTAAGTAAATAAATAAATAAATAGGGAGAGGGAGAGGGAGATGCCTCGGTGCGTAAGATGCTTGTTGTAAAAGCATGAGAATGTGGTTAAACCCCAGCAAGGAAAGCCTTTACTCCATAACAAGTTCAAGGCCAGCCTTGATTACATGACTACATGACACGGGCCTCAGAAACAAAATGAAACAAGACACAACAATCAGAGAGCTGGTTGTGGTGGCTCCAGCACTTAGGAGGCCGAGGTCGCTGTGAGTTTGAGACCAGGCTGGGCTAGAGTGAGACCCTGCCTCCAAACAACAAAAACCTAAAAAGAAAAGGTGGGGGCTTTGGGGGGGGGGTCTTAGCTCACTAGAAGAGTGCAGAACTGAAAAAAATTCACAAAAGACCAAAAACAAACAATAGAATAAAACAAGGGATCTTGAAACATGATTTAAAAATTTTAAATAGAGGTGTGGCTGTAGAAATATGGATTATTGGTAAAGTCCTGGCATGTGAGAGGCTTAATCCCCAGCACCTGCCCCAGGTTTCAAAGGCTTCACACACCAAAAGGAAATCTCTAGAAACACTTTCTAGTTACTAAGAAATGCTGACCAAGGACAAGGGTAACTGGTTCAGTGTAAAGGCACTTGCTGACCTGGGTTCAATTCCCCAGTGCCCATGTAAAACCAGATACAAGAAGTGGTATATGGATGTCTGGCATTCATTTGCAGTGACAAGAGACCCTGGTGCACCCATACACATACATACACACACACACACACACACACACACACACACACACACACACACACGCAGAGTCTAAATAAAGTTTTTAAAAAATTAAAGTGGCCTTGGGCTGGAGAGATTGCTCAGTGGTTAAGGCACTTGCCTCCAGTGCCTAAGGCCCCTGGTTCAATTCCCTAGTACCCACATAAGCCAGACCCACAAGGTGGTGGTCCTGGTGCGCTCTCTCTCTCTCTCTCTCTCTCTCTCTCTCTCTCTCTCTCTCTCTCTCTCTCTCTCTCTCTCTCTCTCTGTATTTCTCTGCTTCAAAAATGAATAAATAAAATATTTTTAAAAAATTAAAGTGGCCTTGAAAATCATGACCTCACAGTGGCTGATGCTACCTACACAAGACCTGCATAATAGGAGGAGGAAAATGATGCCATCAAAATAGAAGAGAGACTGGTTGGAAAGAAGGGATTCTGTGGAGGGGGGATTGGGGAGGAAAAGGGGAGTGTTGGGAGGAGGTTATGATCATGGTATATCATCTACATCACTGAAGTTGTCAATAAAAAGTTTTTAAAAAATTAAATAAATGGTCACCAAAAACTACTTTGACCTGCACTCGCTGACTTTATGCATAAGGTGTCTTCTGCCCAGGCAGTTTCTGGAATGTTCCCCGAGGTCTACCAGAACCACAAGCAGATGAGTGTTCAGTAAATGGACCCTGACATTGATGGTAAATTTAATGCTGGTGCTTCTTCCCAATGACCTCAGTTATTGAGTCAGACTTCATTCTATCACAATCCTTGTGAGCTCAAGGGTCCAGGCATTCTCAGACTGGGTACTACCCTCTATCGCCGGAAGTGGTGACAAAAAAAGAAAAAATTCTGTCAGTCAACAGTGACTTTGGAATGCAGAGCCAAATTCATCATTAAATTCCAGTGAACACTGCCATCAGATGTTTGGGGTTCAGTGAAACTGTAGTTAATCTACCATCACTGATAGGGTCATTGCAGCTCTGTTAGGGCCATTGCGTTTGAAGGCCTGGTGATTTTTTTTTCTAGAAGTGGGCTCATTGTGTTACTTCGGTGACAGAGACAACAGGCATTTAAGACAGGAGAAAAGATGCAGAGAAAAAAAATACAGTGATCAAGTCACTGATGAAGATAAGGGAAAATAAAAACCAAAGAAGATAAGCTAGAATAAGTAAGCACTGTGGAGCCTGCATCAGACAGACACGACTTTTTAATTAAAAAGAAATTTAAAGCACGAGACAAGAGCAAAGGGACTTTAAAGACAATTCCTACTGTGTGGTGGGAGGTATTTTCAGGGGAGAATTAGGACAAGGGAAGATTATCATTTTCTTAAGCTTTTGATTGAAATCTCAGACTTCCATCCCTTCTGCACTCAGAAAACCAAGAGGCCAGGGGCTCAACTTCCAGTAAGGGGAAACAAAAGGCCCCAAGCCTCCTAGGTCCTTTGAAGTTCCTGGGGGGACTCCAGTGATAGAGAAAGCTGCTTAGACAATCCTCTGAATCACCCCAGTTTCCCCTACTTAGCTGTTGGCTGGCCATACAGCATGTAGGCTAACTTCCCAGCGCCCTTCCCCGCCATCTTCACCATGGTTGTCCACTCCAGAGGCTGAGCCCAGACTTCACGCCGTGGAGTCCATGTTGGAGTATCCACGCCAGCAGCCATGCTATGGGACATCTGTGTCAGCTGCCATGCAAGAGATCGAGTGGTTGGGGCACAGAGGTTAATACCACTGCCCCATTTTAAAACAATAAAGGGGGAGCTGTGGGACCCTGCTGAGAGGCAAGGAGGTCACAGGGTTAAAGGAAAATTGAGACTGGCCTGGAACCCCGATAATCCGATCCTGAGACCAGCAGGAGTTCGGCTGACTACTTCCCTCCCCAACCTCCAGCCACCTGGCGGGCCCCAGAAAACCCTGATAAGTCCAGGTAAATCAAGGCTTGAGTTTACTGGAGTTCACATAACTCAGCTATAAGGTAATAACAAGGCTCAGGCGATGAGAAAGTCCTTCCAGCTTATCTATGCACCTTTCATGAGACACCCACAGGCCACCCTGCCCCTGCCTCTCCTTGCTTCTGCATAAAAGCACCCTCCCCAACCTAATAAATGAGCTGTCCGCTGAAACTCTCTCCCGAGAGTTATTCCTCTTGCTGTGCTCACACTGTCCCGAGACTCTGTCCACCCAGCTCCGTGGATAAGCAGGGGGTTGAGATGCACAGCAACCTCCTAAGTAATCCGTGGACCCACAGCAACACTCGTGGGTTAGTGACTGCTCCTTTTATGTGTCGCTGTTATATTCTCTCTCTCTCTCTCTCTCTCTCTCTCTCTCTCTCTCTCTCTCTCTCTCATGCTTACATGCCTGTTTTATATGTGTGTGATTTGTGTGTGGGCACACGTGGATGCATGTACATGTAGAGACCAGAGGTCGACATTGAGTGTCAACCTCAATCACTCTCCACCTTGTTCTTTGAGACAGGGTCTCTTGCTGAGGCTAGAGCTCACCAGGTCAGCTATGGGATTCCCAGTCTCTACCTCCTTAGAGCTGGGGTTGCAGGCTGCACCACCATACCCAGCATTATTTATGTAGGTGTGGGAAATCCAAACTCCTCTTTATGTACAGTGAACACTCCGCCCACACATCACCCCAGCCTATGACTCCCGTAACCATTAGTGCCGCTCTTGCCCTCTGTTATGATGATTTTTTCATGATGCTGGAACTTGAACCCAGGATGCTGGGTATGTTAGGCAAGCACTGTACCCATGAATCATCTCCCAAGTCCCCAGTAATTCTTCATAGTAAACTTCCCTTGACTAACATTTATATAACATCAACTATGTAGCAGATATGGTGTTAAAATATATACAGTATTTCTGGGCTAGAGATATGGCTCAGCAGTTAAGGCACTTACCTGCAGAGCCTAATGACCCAGGTTCAATTCTCCAGTGCCCACAAAAAGCCAGATGCACAAAGTGGTGCATGCATCTGGAGGCCCAGGTGCACCCATTTTCTCTGTTTCTCTTCTATCTCTCTCCGCTTGCAAGTAAATAAATAAAAACATTTTTAAAGAAATATATACTATTTCTAGGACACATACCCATGGACCCAATGATACCTTGCGATCCTATTTCACACACTAAGGCATAGGAAGGTCAAGGTTGACAACGAGCCAGCTCCCAGGGCCCCTTGCTCCTGGTGACAAGCTGGTCAACATGATGAGCTGGTTCTATCACCGAGGTCCAGCAAACCCCACCTTGACCCTGAGTTCCTATCACCCACCAGGCCTGTCACACAGAGCAGCGATCCTCACACAAGCCTTCAAGTGTGTTACTGTTAGTTTTGCTTTTTGGCAAACAGAGCAGAGCCGGAGTCACGCTCCAGACAGAAACTCCTTTGGCCACAAGCTGGCCGAGGCCAGGTGGTCTCGGTCAGAGCTGGGCGTGTGACTTTTGAAGCTCCTCTTATTTCAAGATGACTCACTGGTATACTAGAGGTCATTTTCTGTGGACTCTCTTTAGGGTCCATGACCTAATTCTACTAGACAGACTGTAATAAACCCAAACTAGTATCCGCTGACCAAGTGACAGTGGAAGAAAGCCAGACCAGAGGGAGGGATGGGTCCCCAAGGGACTCCATGGGCATGGGCGGGACTCAGCTGAGCCTAACCCTGGCATCTGGCTTCTCTCCCAGGGTGGCTGTGTCTGATGAATTTGTGTGGGTGGGTGGGTGTGTGTGGCAAGCATACGGAGGCCAGAGGTCAACTGTGAGTATCATACCTCAGGAACAGCACCCACGTTTTCTTTTTGCTAAAGACAGAGTCTCTCATTGGTCTGGAACTCCCCGAGTAGGCTAGACCGGCTGGCCGGAGTCTCAGGATCCTCCTGGTCTCAGCTTCCCCAGCCCTGGGCGTAGCAGGTGCCTGTCAGTGTCACATAGGTTCTGGGGATCACACTCAGCTCCCCATGCTTTCAAAACAAGCACTTCACCCACTGAGCCATCTCCCCAACCCTGTCCCGTGAAGTTTTATTTAACCTCTGGGACTTAGTGCTATTTTCTTTGTTTTGTGTGAGGAAGGAGGAACCAATAAACATGTGTTTTCAATAGGTGGGTGCCTGGGAGCAGAGGTGGGAGGGATACTGACAGGATGTAGCAATGTGGGACTATGCCCAGGACCCCCACGACCTCGGCCTGTCCTCTGCAGAGAACGGCTTCATGGCTGTTTTACAATGGTCACTGTAGGGCACTGAGCAAGGGCAGCTCCAGATCCTAGTGAGAAGACAAGACACAGACCAGGGGAGGGGAGCTTCATTCATGGGAGTCCCTCTGGGAGGGCAATGTGTGCCACAGAGGCCACAGAGTAGGGGGCAACCCTGTCACACGCTATATCAACTCTCATCATCCTGGGGCTCTAGTGGAAGATGATTTCCATGGGCTTATTGTGACAGTCTGGGGGATCCCAGAAGAATTCAGGACATTTTGGGGGGGCATCTGATATGAGGGGTTCAGGGGACTGAGAATGAATCCACGCTGCAGTGGACTGGGTGGCAGGAGACGAGGGAGGCCTCGTGAGCTCAGGACTGGGAGCCCGTGGGGTAGGGACAGCCTCAAAGATGGCTTAACCATCATCACCCCTCAAGGCTGGTTTGAGGTTCTGCTGCAGAGATCCCTGCTTTGAGGAGGTCTCTCTCTGCACTCGGGGTAGTTAGGGGACACTGTTGTTCTCTACCACTATCTTAGGGCTCACCAGACATTTGGCTGGGGTTTCCTGTTCCTCTGAGCTGCTCTGTACCCACAAAACCAGGTAGGAGGTTGGCCTTGAAGGGGATGGTTCAGTGGAGGCCCCTCCTTCTGTCTGGGAAATCATGGGTCCCCACCAGTCTTACCGGTAACCCTCATTGCTCTGTCACTCAGTACTTGCACACTGTCACCTCTTACCTGCAGTTTGGACACTAACTGTTTCAGTGAGTGCAGGTGGTGGGTGCCCTTATTGAAGTTCTAACTCTGTGAGCATGCGTCTGCAGCTTCTCTTTTTCTCTCTACATAAAGAAAACCAGGGCCTCCTCACACATGCTGAGCAAGTCTACTGCTGCGCTCTGGAGAGAGGTTCTCTAAGAGGCAATTAAGTAGAGAGAATGTCATTAGGCTCTAATCCAACATAACTGGCTCCCTCATAAGAAGAGATCAGGACAGAGGCTGAAAGATGGCTCAGTGGATAAAACACTTGCCCCACAAGCATGAGAAGCTGAGTTTGGATCCCAGCACTCACCCAATATGCAGGGTGCGGTGGTGTACACCTCTAACCCCAGTGCTGAGGAGGTGGAGAGACGGTTCTGGGGCTCGCTGGCTAGCTTGTCTTGGCTAGCCTATTCAGTGAGTTCCAGGTTCAGTGAGACCATGTATCAAAAATCGGGTGAAAAGGTGGCAGAGGAAGATCCCTGATGTCAACCTCTGGCCTCCACGCACCTGCGTGCACATCACACACACACACCACAAAAAGAGGAGACTATGACCTAAACACATACAGAGGGAAGACCCTGTGAAGACACACTGGGTCGCTATCTACAAGTCTAGGAGAGCACTGCAGAAGAAACCAACCTGTGGACACATGAATCTTGAACTCCGTACTTTCCAAATTGACGTGAACATAGCTTCTGTTGTTAGTCATGAGTTCATAGCACTTTGTTATGGCTGGGTCCACATGACAGGGGATGGCCTGAAGAAAGAAGACATGTTGAGAGGGAGGCACCAAACAGAGCCCCACGCTGATCTGGGAATTGGCTAAGAGCGTGGAAGGCTAAGACAGGCTTCTAGAGAGAGAAATCAACCAGCCAAGGGGGTGGCCAACTAGGGGCCGTGGGCTGCATGACACACCCCACACACCCTGCACAGCTACCCTGTCCCTGCATTCCCCACAGGGTCAAATCTATAACTGCTGGAACACCAAGGAACAACCCCCCGAGGACACGGGTCCATTTCCTAAGACGTGAAACACAGGCCACGGTCTGTTTGTCTCTGGCAGCATAAGCATCATACTCTTTTACTAAAGAAAATAAAAAGCAAGGAATCCCCCACAAGGCTCCCTGAGAACAGTTTTCAAGCCAAGGAATCTGGCCTTCAGCAGCATGTAGCTCAGAAGTCTGCTCAGCAGGTCTATGTTAGGACTTTACAGCTCTCTTTCCCCATTAAAGATTTTGTGTTCTAGTGTAAAAGAGCATGTCAAATATGTTTCCTAACCTTCCCAAGGTGCAGTTCTTCTGATTTTAAAAGCAGTGGAATGTTTTGGTGGGCTGAATCCTGCTTTGGGCTGGGACATTGCAGTGCCAAGCCTCATGGTGAGTTTGCTGTGGTCATTAAATAAGGGACCCTGGCTTAGTGCCCTGGGGTGGATTTGATTCAGGTGTCTGAATAAACACATGTGTTCTGAATGCTAGGTCTCCAGTTGGTGGCAATTTGGGAATTGGAGCCTCCTGGAAGCAGCTTATTGTTGGGGGCGAGCTTGAGTGTTCTAGCCAGCTTCCCCTTGTCACCGTTTGGCACTCTCTCCTGCTGATGTTGACCATCTGATGTTGGCCAGGAGGTGATGTCCACCCTCTGCTTATGCCATGGTTTCCCCTGCCATCATGGAGCTTCCTCTCAAGTCTGTAAGCCAAAATAAACCCTTTTCCTCCACAAGCTGCTTTTGGTCAGGTTCTTTGTGCAGCAAATGAAGCTGACTGCATCCTGCCTCAAGGCCACACCCCCCCCAGGAAAGAAGGGCCTGGCTGCATTAGCATGCTCAGAGAATGGATGGAAAACAGGCAGCCAGATGAGGTCTTAGAGGAAGGAGGAGGGGAGGAAGACAGGAGGAGACAAGGCCAGGACTCGGTCCTAGTAGTGGCTTGATCCCCATAGCAAGTGGGGACTAAAGAAAAATGGGACCTGCCACCCATGGGTGCCCATAGTGCCCCTCTCTCCCTTCTCACCTAAGGCTGAGTCCCCCTGATGAGCCTCACCTTGAGACCCAGAGGCCAGGAAAAATGGGTCAGGTGCCTGAGGTGTGTGAAGCACAGTGGTGGGTGGGACAGACAGGCAAATTGTGTCGGTAACTCTTCCAGGCTGAGAAGACCTGGTCTCATGCACCCTAGATTGGCCTTGAACTCTATATAGCTGAGGATGACCTTGAACTTCTGATCCTCCTGCCTTCACCACCCAAAGACTGGAATTACAGGTGTGCACCACCAACCACAGTTGGTTTATGGTGTGTGATTAAACCCAGGGCTTCGTGCGTGCTAGGCAAGCGTTCTACCAACTGAGCGCCCAGCCTGGGGCAGTTGTCTCTAATGATCTTTTGTGCCCACACCTCTGTAGCACCATGAATGAGCCGGGACACTCCCCAGTCTTGGCCTACAGCTCCTGGCAGCAGGGGGCGCCTTGGTGCCACAGGTCAGGTATGGGAAAAAGGTGAGGAACCTATGGATACTGTAGGGAAGGAATGGTGGCTGGTTGGGTGGCATGCAACACAAGGCTAGGGGGAGAAAAGCCAATGAAATGTTAATAATTCATCATCATCCTCCCCCATCCCAGAGTTCCAGAAAGCACCTCTGGCCTCCTTGTACATCCTCTGTTCTTCCTGCAGGGCAGACAGACTGATCTGAGCTCCAAGCACTTGAGGGACTGGGGTGACAGTCCAAGCACCGGCTCCTCCCAGGGCTGGAGTCTCACAAAGCCACAGGGGTCTCTGGTCTTGGTCTAAAAATCAAAGGAAGCCTCCGATTTAGCCTCACACTGCCTGGGGCCCTCCCTGCCTCACCCAGCAGCCCACTCGGTGGTCTTATTTTTATTCAAACAAACATGGCCCTTCCAGCAGCTGAGGACCTCAAGATGAGGCCAGGGCAGATGGGCGAGAGAAAAAAAGGGTGCATGCGTAGCACAGGGGAAGACAAGCAAAACAAATATTGCAACAGCCCACAGCACACAAAGAAAACTTTCTTACCATGACCTTTGCAAGGGAGTCCCAAATGGGGATGACAGCAGAGGGCGAGGTGCTTTGTGGCTCTCCTCTATGGCCTGGATCTAGTCCTTTCCCCAATCTCTTTACGATTTACCAAGGAGGAAACTGAAGCCCAGAGAAGTGACTTGTTCAAGGTTACTGGTAACCTGTTGCCACACACAACCAGACAATAAAAACCCAAATCTGGAGTGTAAGAACCAAATAACTGGATTCCCAGAGCTCTTTGGAGCTCACTGAGGCATTCAATTGAAAAATAATTATTGGAGGCTGGAGAATTGGCTCAGCAGTTAAGGCACTTGCCTACAAAGCCTAACAACCTGGGTTCCATTCCCCAGTACCTATGTAAAGCCAGATGCACAAAGTGGCACATGCATCTGGAGTTTGTTTGCAGTGGCTGGAGGCCCTGGTGTGCTCATTCTCTCCCTTCCCTTGGGAAATACACAATATTTTTTAAAATATACTTAATGACTTGATCCCTCATCTTCCTGGTGTGCATGTATGTCCTGGCACCTTCTTGCTGCAGAGAACTAAATGTCAGGTCTGTATTAACCAGTGCTCCAGGGCCATTGTCCGGTATGGAACTGGGAAGACGAGGCATGAACTTCACAGGCAGGTTAGACCAGTGTGGGGCAATCAGCCCAGGTCTGCCTACTGACCACCCAAGCTGGCACTTCCAGGAGGGAAGATCCTGGGCCTCCTTTCTAGGTCTATGAAATATTCACCCTGTATTCCTCCCAGAAAGAAACAGTGAAGGGCGGGCCCAAGCAAGCCTCTTTCAGGCTTGGTAGCAAATGTTATTTCTGAAAAGGGCTTCAGGGGATGCTGACTTCCTCCAGTGAAGTTTTAGGAAGTGTGTTAAATGAGTGGTATCCAGTTTTATTGGTGGGCTTCAAAGCACTTGGAGCCGGCCCTGAGGGGACACCCCTCCCCGACCTGGAGGCCTTTGGCCTGGCTCTTCCCCATTGTATCTGCTGTCCTTTGATGTCAGCAGCCAATCCATCTCTTTCATAAGACTACAAAGGAGCCTCCTAATTGCTTTGTTTAGACAGTCTCTTCTCCAAATATTAAACATTTGGCCTTCCCAGGCCCCCCAAGCTCTTAACATCATCCAAATTGCTGTAGAATGCAGTCTTTCCCTCCCTCCCTCCCTCCCTCTCTCTCTCTCTCTCTCTCTCTCTCTCTCTCTCTCTCTCTCTCTCTCTCTCTCTCTCTCTCTCTCTC
>PVHP010013726.1:0-28699 GCA_004024765.1 Zapus hudsonius
TGTGTGTGTGCATGCTTGTGTTATGTATAAATCAGAGGTTGACATTAGGTGTCTTCCTCAATAGATCACTACCTCCCCCCCCCCTTTTCTCTTTTGGAGACAAGCTCTCTCATGGAGCCCAGAGCTCATCGATAACCAATGTGTCCCAAGGATTCCCCAGTCTGTCACCCCACACTAGAAAAAGAGGCACATGCCACACCTGGATTTTATGTGTGTGTTGGGGATCCAAAGTGAGGTCTCCATGGTTGAACAGCAAGCATTTTATTCACTGAGCCATTTCCCTAGCCCTAGCAGCTAGGTTTGACAGATATGGAAAGAGAGCAGGGGGAAGTCACAGGTGCTCCCCCTACATGCAAATCTGGGCTTGTTTCTCCTTCCCAATGGAGTCTAGACTAACGTCTCTGCTCTCCTTGGCATCCATGAGGTATGGAAGAAAAATAGCACCTTGCATATTTACTGTCTTCTGGGGGTCTCTTCCCGAGTTTGTTCATTCCCCACACCGGCAGAATAAAGATTGAAGCTGATGTACCTCTTCTCATCAGCCATGCTGGTTATCCAGTGACTTTATCTGTTGAATGCTCACTCTAGGACTGCAGAGAGATTAAATGCAACTTTCCACTCCCCATGCCTCTAACACTTCAATTATAATCACAATCTGACACAAAATTAATTTCCATGTTTTGAGTGAACACAGCAAACTGCTGACACAATTTACTTCCTTCCCTCTATCAAAAGTCAACATTCAGTAACCACAAATCTCTACAGTACTTGAAGGTCAGATTATGTGTACATACCCAGGAATACTTGGAATTAATTACTTCTCTTAATTAAGCAAGCTCATCTGCACAATGCAAGTTATGAAAGAGCTTTCAGATAGAGAAAAGAAAATCACTTTAAAGCTTGGTTCCAAACATACTAAATTCACTTCCAGGGGACTTTTTTTTTCTTAAAAACATTAGACATTAGACTTATGAACAGAATTCAATTTCACAGTGGAGGAAGTTTTATGATGATTCTCTTCATAATACTGATAGCATAATGCAATCAGGGAAAAATCTTGTTCACGGTCTATTTAGAAGTTTTGTTCTGAAGTAAGAATCCTCCTGGGGAATTCATTCTGGTAAGAAGGAAAAGATGGTGGCACATGCAGACAAAGCTAGTCACCTTCAAGAGATGGTAATGAACAAAAAAGACAAGATGTCGTGTGCACCGTACGCATATATCACACACGGAAGTGGACATGTCTTTCAGTTATGGCAAAGGGAATGTTGGCGGTTCTGCTCACAACCTAACAAGGTATTGTCTTTGCTGAGTACAAGACCTGGAACATTCTCTGTCTCTAGTAAAGATAGAAATCGGCGAAATGGAGCCAGAGTTGTAGCTCAGGCAGACAGGGCTATAGGGGCCCATCCTCAGCCTGTGCTGGCATCACCCAACCCTCAACATTTGCTCAATACCCAGTGCCAGCAGAGCTTCCACTAACCCCTGGCTGAGTGCAGACAAGGGCAAGAACCCAATGCCCCACTCTCAGCCCAGAACCAGACATGATGCCCAGTCCTTCAGTACCCACCACACTTCAGTGTTTCATTCTCCTAACTATTCACAGGGGAGAGATGGTGAGTCACTTCATAGATGGGACAAGTGCAGACTAAGGGACTTGCCTAAGGACACCCAGCACAAGAGCGGAAACAGGAAGCAAACCCAGGCCTCTTTCCACTGCCCTTCCCCCAGGCTACCAGGTTACAGGGCATTCCGTGCCCCAAAGATGAGGGAAAGACAACCTTTATGAGAAAACAGGAAAGAGAGGAGGGCTATGGCCATTGGAGGACCCAGAAGAGCTCAAGCAAGGACGACATGACCTCCTACCTGACAGGCAGGTATGCAGGCAAGAGGGTCATCCATGGCTGAAGACTAGAAGACAAGCCTGAGACAAAGACCTGGGTACTACACAGCAGGTAAGCAGGGCACCTAGACTGAACCATACTGCTGTGGTGAGGCCTTAGAGGAGCAGGACTTAGGTCATCATGGTGAGAAGGACTTTGAATCAGGGTGTGGATTTATACTGCATCCTTTAGAGATGAAGAGGGGTACAGGCCCAGGGCAGGAAGAAGGGGAGCCAGAGCGGGGCAGAGCATGGGTGCAGGCAGGGCTGTGGGGCAATCAGAGGCTGAGACCTGGACCACAAACGTCTAGGAGAAATGGAAAGGAGGCTACAGAAGGGCGGGCTGGAAGAGGAGGAGGTAAGGAAGAGGGGGCATTCAGGCCAAGAGAATGGCCAAGCAAGACAGGCTGACCTGACGATGTCTAAAACATCCTGAGTCCAAGCGGCAAGGCAGCACCGAGGGCTTTCTAGGATGGTTTTCCTTCCAAGAAACGGAGACTTTGGGGCTGGAGAGATGGCTCAGCGGTTAAGGCACTTGCCTCCAGTGCCTAAGGCCCCCGGTTCAATTCCCCAGTACCCACATAAGCCAGACCCACAAGGTGGTGACCCTGGTGCGTGCTCGCTCTCTCTCTCTCTCTCTCTCTCTCTCTCTCTCTCTCTCTCTCTCTCTGCTTGAAAACGAATAAATAAAATATTTTAAAAAAAAGAAATGGAGACTTGCAGATACAACACACCTTGACAAATACCCTGTAATGTCACAAACTTACCTCAACACAAGAGGAGCCCAAGAATTTCAGGTGGTTACTCTATGCTCACCCTTTAACACCATTACAAAACTTCAAATACTCAGTCAGGCGTGGTGGCACACGCCTTTAATCCCAGCACTCGGGAGGCAGAGGTAGGAGGATTGCCGTGAGTTCAAAGCCACCCTGAGACTACATAGTGAATTCCAGGTCAGCCTGGACTAGAGCAAGACCCTACCTCAAAAAAACGAAAAAAAAAAAAGAACTTCAAATACGCAACAGAAAAAAATGAAAATGTATGCTCTGAAAAAGAAAATGGTGTTCCTGGGGCTAATCTTTAACTCATAAAGCATGGATGCTCCAGCCATAACAAACACCTGCTTGTGTGTGTGGGGAGGGGTACAGAAGAACTGGTTTCTCATACTAGGCAAAGGGGGGGCACTCCCCCACTGGTCCACAACAGGTGGGGAGGTTCCCGAATGAACAACAGTCCATGAGCAACAGTCCTCCTCTTACGTTTGGGAAGAAAAATATCATTTTTACATTGAAACCAACAAAATGCACTAAGCTATATAATATAAAATCCAAGTATTCTTAAGACAAAAAAAAAGTGAATTAAAAGTAGCTTTCATAAGCCTACAATGGGCAGTTTGGAGCTAAGCCCAACTCTTCCAGGGATGGGTGCTGGACTTTTTATGGGAAAACGTAGAGTAATTCTTATTTTCCCATCGACCCTTCTTCAACTTAGAAACATTCCTAAATATGTAAAACAAATTAACAAACTCTTCAGGGGCCTGTATGTTTTTAAATGATGCTCCCACGTCACTGACAGTAAGAGCTGCTAGGAGGTGTCTTGTCACACTCCCCATCATCCTGTTTCAACCTTATCACAATTGGAAACAGCTCAACCAAGATGGCCTTGCCTGAAGGCCATCACAAAATGAAGGCAGAGAGAAGATGGTTGCAAAGTGAGCACTAGACCAGATGTGATCAGATGTGATCAGTGCAACATAAATATATACTAATCCCAATGTGCTCTAGAACTGTGCACAGTGTGGCCCGGCGAGCCAGGGGACAGTCTGCACATTTTAACTTCTACACTTTATCCAACACACTTCTCCTTCCAGGTCTAGTGGAGAACAAGACATTGCTTCAGACCACAGTTTTGGAGTCTCCAGGGGCTCTCTTCTTTTACACATGAAGACACAGTGTGTTCATTCTCAGAGTGTCTTTCTAAAAACCTGGAGGGAGGCAGGAGATGACCAGACACTCACTGCACATCCTGCAATGTCAGAAAGCCACAGCATCACCCTGGGCAGGCAAACCATCTCCATGCATGATTTAGTGCAGAGAAAGGAACTGGCTCCTCTTCAAATCCAACCCTGACGCCTTATAAGTTCAATGATACGCTACGTTAGCTACTGTCCTTGTTGCTGTGACAAAATGCCAGACGGACCGGAAGCAACTAAAGGGAAGAAGGATCGGTTCTGACTCAGTTGAAGATGGCATGGTGGCAGGACCATGAATGAGCTGGTGACATTGCACCTGTCGTCAGGAAGCAGAGAGCAAGGGATGCTGTCTGTCGTATTGCATGAACCTAAAGTAATATTTTACTAACTGAAACTTCATGCCCAAAGATTGGCCCTACATTTTCAAGGATTTAAGATAACAAAATAAGTTGCAAAATTTTTACTTTGTGTTGTTTCCTCAAAGTCAAGTTGGTTTTGGTTTTCAATAAATTCTATTTTCCTAAATTTCTCGTTTTGTGTATGTATGTGTGTAGTGATACGTTCGTGTGTGCGTGCGTGTTCAGAAATCAGAGGAATATGAGTTGTCCTCCATACCACCCAGCATATATTTCCTTCCAACAGTCTCTCATGGAAACGGAGCTCTTGAGCCCTTGTATAGTCATTATGCAACCTACGTTTACACATATATGCAGACGTAATTACTATGTGATGTGTAATGTGAGAACAGAGTTAATATTAATAAGGTTGAAATAAAGCTGGGCATGGTGGCGCACACCTATAATCCCAGCACACGGGAGGCTGAGGTAAGAGGATTGCTAGCTACCATTTTGGGTCCCTGGCTGGCCAAGGAGCTCCAACAATTCTCCGTGCTTTCAGGTGACAGGTGTGTATGACCACACTGAGCTGTTCACGTGGATGCTGAGGAATCAAACTCGAGGTGAAGCAGGTCTTCTCAAGTCCTCCTGCTTACATGGCAGGAGGAACCAGGAGAATCGGAAGCTCCCGGCCAGCTAGATTGCTGCGCAAGAAGTGAGGCAGCCCACACAGGATAACAAGGGAGACAGTCTGTCTCAAGCAGGAGAGATGACAGACACTTTGAGGATGTCCTCAGACCTTCACACGTGCACCATGGCACATGCATGACTCTACATGCACACACATGCACACCAAAAAAATTAATTTGATGAATTTACATCAAAAATGCTTCATTTGTATACCTGTTTATATACCCATTACCTAGGATAGCGTAAGTAGAGACTCAAAACTCATTAAAGTGTTGAGAAGAAGTGTTGAGAAGAAGTGACAGTGCAGTGTTCAGCACTAAGTGAGACATCTCTATCACACCCTCTAAGGCTCTCAGGGATCATTGTGGAAGAGGTGGCAGAAAGAATGTAAGAGCCCAAGAAAGGAGGAGTGCTGGAATAACCATCTTTCAAACAGTGGCAAGTGCAGTCATGTCCTCTCAGTGGCTGCTCTTATCTACACAAGACCTGCATAATATGAGAGCTAAATAAATTAATGAATAAATAAATAATAAGATGGCATCAAAAATAAAAAGAGGTGGGGGTGGCGGCTAGGGAGATGGTTCAGTGGTTAAAGGCACTCGTTTGCAAAAGCCTCCTGGCCTAATTCAATTCCCCCAATACCCATGTAAAGCTACATGCACGAAGTGCAGTGACAAAAGGCCCTGGTGTGTCTATTCTCTCTCTCTTCATGTTGCAGTCAGCTCACATGCTGCTGGGATGAATCTCCAAACCAGGCACAGTTTATGGGAGGAAAGGATTTACTGAAGCTACAGATCCAGGGGAAGTTCCACAACAGTAACACAGGTCCAAGCCGACAGAGAAAAACCCATCACCAACACCATACACACAGAACACCAAACAGATGAGGGATGGGAAGAGAGGGCAGAGGAAATTTTTCTATCCTTTTATATAGCCTGTCCCAGACTTTTTGACCCCCTGAGTCTCTGGAATTTCCCTCCTGCACTGCCCTCCGAGAAAGGGATGTTTGTTTCTAGTTTTCCTGAGCCTCCTTACATCCTGCCCCCTACTGAGAGGGCTGCCCTCCTATAAACAACCTCAGAGACCCACCCAAGATTACTAAAAAGGTCAAGTTGACCACAAAACTTAACCATCGCACAGGACTAGTTGGAAAGAAGGGGTTGGGTATGAGGTAGAGGAGGGAGGATAAAGAAGGCTGACGAGCCAGGATTATGACCTGGGTACATTGTATATATGAATAAATTATCAATCAAGCATTTAAAATTCTTGAGTGAACAGGAGTCACAAGTGAGAAAAGTTTAAGTCCTGCTATAGATTATGTATATGGAATCCTCTTACAGATTCCCATATGTAAGTGTATATATTCCCAAAAATTCTATAGCCCCCCCCCTCCAAAAAAAGGCTTTAAAGTTTTACCAAAGGGAAAAAAAATTTACCAATGACAAATAAGTAAATAACCTGCTCTGTTCTTTAGGTATAACATGAGGGATTGGACACAGTACTGGACAGTAACGTATCCCGTTCTTTGCTAGTCAGAAGGGCAGCGCTAAAAGGAGCAGCGGTCTTGGGAAGACAGCTCAATTGCTTACTAAGCATGACACATTTTATTATGCTTCAATTACACAGTTCCTCTGATCAACCGTGTTGCATCTAATTACCATGCAATTAAATCATGGCACTAACACAAACTCATGGGCATTTTGCTTTAACCACAGAAATCAGCAAACAGAAGACCCAAAGCCCACCCACATTTTACCCACCAGCCTGAGCTGTTCTAGGATTAGAAAATTCCTCTAGATCTTGACCAGGGTTACCCACAGAAGAACCAGCCTTGGTGTTGGGGGTTTGAAGTGCAAACATCCCTTCCTGATGACCAGGAGATGGTCAACTCAAACATCAAGGGCATGAGGAGATAACAATGATATTTAAAGAGGTGTCCCGCACACAGAGACTCAGAAACATGGCTCGGGGGCTGGGGAGATGGCTCAGTGGGTGCGAACGCCTGCTATGCCAGCATGAAGACCTGAGTTCGATTCCTGAAACCCTTGTTAAAGTAAGGCCAGGTGTGGTCAGATGTGCCTGTAACCCCACCAATGAGGGGGAGCAGGAATAGGAGGAGGGCTGGGGCTCACTAGTTTACTGGACTAACTGAAAAGAGTCTAGGTCCAGGGTCAGAAAATCATGGTCTCAAGAAAATGAGGCAGAAGAGCAACAGAGGACACAATGCCTTCCTCTGGCCTTTGAATGCACACAGGGTGCGGCACACACCCCCCAAAACAAAGGTTCGTATAACTTTTCTTTAATGTTCTACTTGAAAAAACAACCTGAAACCATCATTTTACTGAAAACAGTCACGTAAAAATACTTACAAGGTAGAAAGGACGATAGCTTGAAATGAAAAGCAATTCTCTAGATAAATTTATCTTTTAAAAAGTTGCCCCCGGGGCTGGAGAGACTGCTCAGCGGTTAAGGCACTTGCCTCCAGTGCCTAAGGCCCCAGGTTCAATTCCCCAATACCCACATAAGCCAGACCCACAAGGTGGTGGCCCTGGTGCACTCTCTCTCTCTCTCTCTCTCTCTCTCTCTCTCTCTCTCTCTCTCTCTCTCTCTCTCTCCCTCCCTCCCTCCCTCCCCTCTCCCTCCCTCCTTGAAAATGAATAAATAAAATATTTAATAAAAAAAGTTGCCCTCATTTTTCTCCTTTTCACTTTATGCCAATTCCTGGATCAACGAAATGTGGGATTAAATGGTTTAAAGGTCCCTTCTAAGCCTTCGGTGTGCTTGTCACAGCTCCGCAATTGTTTTGGTTTTTCAAGATTTAATTTAGCCAGGCGTGGTGACACCTTTAATCCCAGAACTCGGGAGGGAGAGGTAGGAGGATTGCTGTGAGTTCAAGGCCACCCTGAGACTACATAGTGAATTCCAGGTCAGCTTGGACTAGAGCGAGACCCTACCTCAAAAAACCAAAAAAATAAAATAAAATAAATAAAAGATTTAATTTTACCATTTTTAAACTAAAAAGAAGTAAATTCATTTAATCATCTGTCATCAGTAAACACAAAAACTTAGAGTTCACCTCACATGTTAAAATGACAAACACACAAGCCCCAAAAAAAAATTTTTTTTAATGTAAAGAAAGAGGTGGAGTTTTCTACTTCCATGGTATCTAGGACCCACTAGAACATCGTGCTGTTTGTGTGAGAATCTGGTAAACTGACATGTTTCCCTCCTCTACAACCAGAGAAGAATTGGTTGTTTTAAGCTGGGGCCCTCATGTGTGACTTTCAGGTGGCATGGTTATTTATAACTCCAGCCATGGCCTGCTTTGGCTGCATCAAAGCCAGGGAGGCCTTAGTGATGTAGAACTCCTCCAGCTTAGTAAAGATGGCTTTCACACCGGAACGAATGCTCCACAAACACTCTGAAGGGCCTCCTGGCAGGGGGCTCGTCTTTCCTAGGTTCCACACAGTTCCTGGGAGCTCAACTGTGGAGCTGGAAAGGAGCCTGGTGTTTGTAGGACAAGCCCTGGGACTGTCTGTGCAGATAGGCATTTGCTCAAACAACATTTCCTGAACGTTTCCTATCTGGAAGGCCCCGAGTTCTTCCCCCAGCACACCCAGGTTTCTGGAGTGGGGGAAGAAGACAGCTGAGTCATGAAGTCCCAGAAGAGCTGCCACACTCCAGGAGACACAACACACGAATGATGGCAGAGGACAGAGAGGGGCGCTCCCCTGGGAGGCATCACACTTGGCTCAATTTGAGCCGGGCTCTACAGAAAGAGACAAGAGACAATGCCCTAGGCATTCCCATTCCCATCATGTATTAATCTTCCTAGAAATTATACCAGGACAGCCAAAAGCTTCCATTTCTGCACCTCCTTCCCACCCTCTTTATTCATCTACTTGTTGCCCTGTGTGTGTTCATCATTTTAGCACATGTGAGATAAACTGTCAATTTTTTTGTTTTTTGTTTTGTTTTGGCTTGTTTTGGTTTTTCGAGGTTGGGTCTCGCTGTAGCCCAGGCTGACCTGGAATTCACTATGTAGGTATCAAGTTATCCTTGAACTCAGGAGACCCTCCTCCTACCTCTGCCTGTCAAGTGCTGGGATTAAAGGTGTGCACCACCATACCCAGCAAACAGTACCTTTTTGTATCTGCTGATGACATGTCTTTATGGGTCAGTCTTGTTCCAAATTGTTTTCCCTACATCTAACCCAATACCTGCCAAAAAGTAAGTGCTCACTAGGAAAGTATTACATGAAAAAGAGTAAATGAAAGAACAATCTAAGATATGGCATAGACTTTGCCTTCATGTGACCAGCTTTGAGGCACAGAAGTTCAATGACAATACACCAAGAGGCAGCCTCCCCCCAAACCCCGCAATTTCCCTGACTCCATAGAGGGGTACAAGGCCCAAACTGTTACAAACTTATCTGAGAGAGGACTTCTTGGACTCTCTCTCACATATCAATTGCAAAATCCTTAATTTGTTGCCTGCAGATGGCGTAATTTAATCTAGAGCAGAGCAGGTGGAAAGGGGAACCGACTTTAAGTTTCATGTGCCAGCTAATGTTTGTGCATAAGGCAACCATAGAGCCTACTGTGTGGTTTGAGAAGTACAGAATAAGCCCCACCCTGGGGCCACCAGACAGATGACAGAGCTGTTGGAGGATTCTCTTCCCATCAGCTGCGTTCTCCATTCCTGACCCCAGATAGAGAGGGGGGACTGCAATGAATAGAGTCAGGGCAGGAACTCCAGAACACTGGCTGAAAGGAAGGATGCTATCTGACTCATATGATGTTGGGTGATATGTAGCTACATTTAAAAATGGATTTTTGTAAGTAGCTGGGTACTCTTTAAGTACATTTAAAAAAAGATTTGTAGGGCTACAGAGAGATGAATTAGCGGTTAAGGTGCTTGGCTGCAAAGCCTAACAACCAGAGTTCAATTCCCCAGTACCCATATAAAGCCAGATGCACAAAGTGGCACATGCATCTGGAGTTTGTTTATGGTGGTTGGAGGCATCCTCATTCTGTCTGTGTCATGGTTTGATCCATGTGTCCCCCACAAACAAATGAATGTGTTCTGCCTCAGCTTATGGCAGTTTGGGTTTTACAACCCAAGCTGTGTTGTTGAGGGTGGGCTTATGGGGGTTCTAAGTCAGCTTCCCCCTGCCAGTGTTTGGCACACCTTCCTACCATTGTTTGCAGTGTTGTGGCAGAGGTGATGTCCACCCCTCTGCTCATGCCATCGTTTTCCCTGCCAGGATGGAGTCTCCCCTCGAGTCCGTAAGCCAAATAAACCCATTCCTCCACGAGCTGCTTTTGTTGGGTTCTTTCTGCACAGCAACTAGAGAGCTGACTGCAACAGTCTGTCTCTTTTCTCTGTCTCCCTCTGCTTGCAAATAAATTAATTGAAAAAAAAAAGATTTTTAAAAAGCTAGGCACGGTAACACATGCCTTTAGCCCCAGCACTTGAAAGTCTAAGGTAGGAGGATTAGCATGAGTTTGAGGCCAGCCTGGGCTACAGAGTGAATTCCAGGTCAGCCTGGGCCAGGGCAAGGCCCTGCCTTTTGTTTCCCAAACAAACAAAACCATACATAGGTGGACATAATTCTGGACAGCTCTCAAAGTTCTACACATATCTTCTTTGGTCACTTCCTTCCCAAGGAATGATGTGTGCAGTCACATCTGAAATCCCCATGGCCTGCCTAAGCAGCAGGTGCCTTATTGTGACAGTTAACTCCTTCAGGCAAGTTCCACAGATTCCAAACCTGACCCCCTCCCCTTGAGTGGGAGGTGTCTCTAGCTAGAGTTCAAACCTAGATGCTAAAATTGACTGGTCAGGTATAGACCAACCAGCTGTCTGAGTTACCTAGCCAAGGTCTTTTCGAGGTAGGGTCTCCCTCTAGCCCAGGCTGACCTGGAATTCACTATGAAGTCTCAGGTTGGCCTCGAACTCATGGTGATCCTCCTACCTCTGCCTCCTGAGTGCTGGGATTAAAGGCGTGCACCACCATGCCCAGCAGCCAAGGTCTTAAAAGTCACTGAAACAAAGTCCAGCCTTCTTCTTTTCCCCCACATGGCCTAGAAGAAGATCCTCTAACTCTCCAAGGACCTGGTAAGGTCTCCTCAGCCCCCCAACCACAGCCTAATGGCTGTGGTAAGCAGATGGATTTCTTTCACACATAAACCCCTCTTTCTCATGATGGGAGCCCTCTGTTATCTTTCCTTTTTCTGCTTGTTTAGCTAAACAGCATAGATTTTGCTAAACCCTCTGGTGGCTGGAGATCTCTATAACTTCCCATTTTCTTTTGAATAAAGTCCCTCACTATACCTTATCCTCGGGTGGTCTATAATTTTAATTCTTTTAACTTTATAGACAAGAATTCGGGTACTCCTTTAGTTCTGAGGTACATTGTAAGTAGCTGGGTACTCCTTAAATTCTAATCCCCAGCTCTGTTATATAATCATTCAGAAAGTGCTGGAACTATAAACCATCAACAAGAATTATGTTTCCCCAGATCAACGTGGTTTAGGCTTCATATGGAGGCCACCAAGGAACCAAAAAAGGTTCGAGCACCTCACAGCAGCGTTACTGTTTTGGTATAAGTCTACTGGGGATGGAGCTATTAGGGGTTCCTAATGGCCAGTCATGGAAGTCCACCCCAGCTCTAACCTTGGCCTCAGATGGAAGCTTGTTTGAAAAATTCAAACAAAGAGAGGCACGTGTGACTGGCTCGGGGGCACTGAGATCAAAAAGAACCTGCACAGCTTTGAGTCTGTCAACTGATGGCCTAACTCACTTCTCTCGGCCAAGTGGAAGCAATGAGTAAAGACAAGTGTCCCTAACAATGAGCAGAAGGGGGCTTGCCTGCCCCAAGACCTCTCATCCTCCTGAGCAAAGGCCATCCGTCTTCTGCTCACTGTGATGGCCTGTGAAGTGCCCTATGGCACACTGCACTTTGAAGCGAAACATGTCTAAACTCCCAAGCTTGCACAAGATGCATTTTTCAGTGGCACTGCTTGGGAGAAAGAGAAGCTCTCTGGCAAGGCCTCAAGCCCCCTCGGATTACCACACTCTGAACAAACAAAACTCAGTTGACATATGGACCCATGGTGGGGCGTGCTCACTCCGAAAAGAGCCTCTGAGAATTGTCCTTAAACAAGGCTATCTTTCTTCTGCATCGTCAATGCTCAAGAAGAAAATGCAGAGAAAAGTTATTTAATTGAGGCAAACATTCTTTTCCCAACAGTACTCCCTCCGGAGGGAATTTCACTTTGTGTCCAGCTCCAAGTGGGCATTGGTGTGGCTTAAGATGCCCACCTCATATATGTGGGTCTTTCTTCTTTTTTTGAATGTGTATGTGTGCATGATCCTGTTGGGAGTGGGGGTGGGGCAGAGGGGCAATCTCAGGTCTCACTACTCAGGGTCCATCCACCTTTGTTTTTTTGTTTTGTTTTTTTTTTTTTTTTAAAGACAGGGTCTCTCACTGACCTAAAGCTCACCACATAGGCTAGACTGGCTGGCCAGTGAGCCTTGGGGATCCACCCATCTCTGCCTTCCCAAAACTGGAATTACAGGTGTGCACCACCACATCCAGCTTTTTATGTGGGTTCTAGGGATCAAACTCAGATCCTCATGCTAAATGAGCCATTTCTAAAGGCATCTTGTTCAACATCTCTTCCTTCTTTGCCTCAATTCTGGGTTGCCACTGTGACCTCTGTCGAGGCACCAGGGTCCACTGGCAAGTTGGACTCCATCTTGCTCCACCTGGAACCCAAGGTAAGCAGTTAATCCATAGCAAAATATCCTCTTTGTTTGTGGTACAGAGACAAGCCAGATGACTTCCTGAAAGTGCATATGAGCACATGAGACACAATAAGCATCTCTTCCTCAGCCCTTAGAAGTCTGAACAATCAACCAATTTGGCCAGGAAGAATTTACTGGGTTTATGTTGAACTGGAGAAAACAATGGTCACCATTGAGTTTGGTCCATTTACTTCCACTGTCCCCTGAATTGTGGTTTTGAAAGCATTTCTTTTTCATCTTAAAAAATTTACTGGCTGGAGAGATGGTGTGGTGCTTCCCTGAAAAGCCTAACGACCCAAGTTCAACTCCCCAGTTACCCATGTAAAGACAGATACAAAAAGTGGCACATGCATCTGGAGTTCATTTGCAGTGCTTGGAAGCCCTAGCATGCCCATTCTCTCTGTCTCTCTTCTCTCTCTTCCCCCCTCTCTGCTTGCAAATAAATGAAAAACAATTAATTTACTCATTGACATAAAAAAACAGGTTTTATTATGATGTTTGCAAACATTTTTCTTGTTTCCCTTCCGTCATTTACCCTTCCCCTCCTTCCCCTTGTTCCTTTCCCCCTAATTTAGCCTCTTTTCTGTTTTGCAAATAAATTTGACTGGGTTGGACCTAGAACTCAGTTGCAGAGTGGTTGCCTAAAATGTGCAAGGCTCTAGGTTCAATTCTCAGTCCTGCAAAAAAAAATAATAACAATAGCAATTATTTTTTGGTTTTGTTTTGTTTTTTGGTTTTCAAGGTCCCTAGGGTCTTGCTCTTGCCCAGCCTGACCTGGAATTCACTATGTAGTCTCAGGATCCTCCTACCTCTACCTCCTGAATGCTAGGATTAAACGCTCTCACCACCATGCCAGGCAGTAAGAACTTTTTTTTTTTCAAATCTTCCATTCTTTTTAATATTTTATTTATTCATTTTTCAAGCAGAGAGAGAGAGAGAGAGAGAGAGAGAGAGAGCACGCACCAGGGTCACCACCTTGTGGGTCTGGCTTATGTGGGTACTGGGGAATTGAACCGGGGGCCTTAGGCACTGGAGGCAAATGCCTTAACCACTGAGCCATCTCTCCAGCCCCAAGAACTTTTTTTAAAAGAAAATTTTGTCATTTAAAGAGTGGTCAAACATTTGTTCTGCTTTTTACCTTAATTTTAAAATGCTTAAAGGAAGCCTAAGTCTAAGTTACTGGGCTGTTCCTTTGTTAAAGCAAATTTAAAAAGAACATCCCAGACAGTAAAAGGAGCATACTGAAAATACACTCCATGGAGGGGGGGGGAGGCCTGGCATCAAGATTACTCCTAGACCCTTTCATAAACCCAACATAGCAAGTCTCTAATTTTGCCATAACAAAGAACAAGTCTCCTGGGCCTCACTGGTCATTACATCAGCAGTGACTCCAAACTCTCTCACACACTAATGAGCTCTACTTTGTAATGACAACACCCCTCACATAGCTCTCTTAAGAGCTTCCTTTAGTTCTTCTGCCAAATGTCTTTCAGTAATTTTTCATGCCTTCCACATAACTCCTTCCATTGGTAAAACGTAATGAATTGGTGATGGACTAGTATTTATCCATCAAAAGAACAAAACTTCAAGGGGGGGGGGATTCCCAGGAAGCAATTCTGCTAACCAAACTTTAGAGAGGTTGGGAGCCAGTGGGCACAAGGAAGTCCCTCACTCCCATGATAGAAACTCAGACACAGGTCAGGCTCAGGCAACGCCAGCCCTCTGGAACACAGCCATCAACCCAGAAGCATATTTTTAAAGCCATCTCCTGAACAATGAAGAGACCAACCAACAGCTCCACTCTTCCCCAGGAATGTAGGCTCCTTTGGCCAGAAAGGAAGAAGGATTTAGATGATTCCAGATGCTTAATTCCAGCCCAGCTGCCAAGAGGCCTTCTTCTTCCTGCTGGATACGCAGCCTCTAGGAAGGCAAGAGACAATAGGCAGATGACAGTGGTATCTGATCCCAGATCAAAAGAGCTTGAAGAAACTAGACCAGTGATAAAAGGTTAAGGACCGTTGCTTATGGGATCCAATCACAAGAAAAGAAACCTACAGGAGAGGTATTTATTTAAATAGCAAGTTCAAGTTAGAAGAAATATAACATTACCAAAAAAAAAAAAATCTAGCAGGTTGTGGTGGCGCACACCTTTAATCCCAGCACTTCACTCAGGAGGCAGAGGTAGGAGGATTGCTGTGAGTTCAAGGCTGCCTGTGATTAGAGTGAGTTCCAGGCCAGCCTGGGCTAGAATGAGACCCTACTTCGAAAAAACAACAACAAAAATCTACACTCAATTAAAATAGGAAGCAAGGCCTCTCCTCGATTTTAACATAGCAAGTGAAAACTATTATGCTTGGCCATGAGCTTTGGGGGCACAGATTCTACATAACTGAAAGGCACCCCGGCCCCCAACACTGAAGAAAGAATTCACATGGGTACTGGAATGCATTCCTTCTTAAAGTTGTCAACTATTGATTTTTAAAATATTTTTATTTACTTGAGAGACAGAGTCGGATAGATATTGAGTATGGGTATGCCAGGGCTTCATGCCACTGCAGACAAACTCCAGATGCACACACCGCTTGTGCACCTGGCTTTACGTGGGTACAGGGGAATCAAACCCAGAATGTTAGGCTTTGCAAGCAAGCACCTTTAGCCACTGAACCACCTCCCTGACCCTCAACTGTTAATTTAGCTTTAGTTATGAATTGCTTCAAATTGTATGGAACTGATCGTATCTTTCTGTACAAAACTATGCCAATGTAATGAGACTTTGCTGACCACTGGGTTATCTGTGTGATCTCAGCAAAGATCTCTGAGGAATCATTTTCAAAATCCATCATGGAAGCTTCTGCAGAACCAGGAAACAAGACTCCACTCCCTTATAGGAAGCAGATATCCTGAGTCCATGGGAGGGCAAGGAGTCACAGCTGAAGTTCCCAATGTCAGGAAGTAAAGACCAGGAGACAGAGGAGTCACTCAGAGATCCCGCATGACCAACCTAACACCCAACTAGGGTCCGTAGCTTCTGCTTAATTTTGTTTCAACATTCACAAATTTAAACTGCTTGATTCAATGACTCATTTTCCAAGTAGAAAATTTGAAAAACTCATCCTCTAACCACAGATATTTTGGGGAGGAAAGGATGGAGAAAACCCAAGTATTTTGTTGGAGTATACATACTGGGAGCTGGCACTCATCACCCCCACTCATGCATTCATTTCCTCAGAGAACATTTTTTGAATACTGAGTACACAGGAAGTATGCCCTAAACACAGGAATGCCCATAAAAAAGGCTCACTCCCTCAGGTGTCAGATATGCACGTGTGAAAATCCCAAAAAGCTAGGCAAGTGCAATACCAGTCTTGTACCTGAGGGGCAATCATAAAACAGAAGGAGCTTGTCTCTGTGTGGGGGCAGGGGAACAACCCAAGACTGCCTCACAACACAGGGATGGAGGCAGTAATGAAATAAAAGTAGAATGCAGCTCATAATACAAAATAAGTGTATTGAAATGAATCTCATCATGGTGTGTGTGTGAAAGTAATTTTGAAGAAAAAGTTGGTTATAAGTCATGTGGCAGTGACAGACATTACAATTCTAAAAAACTACACACATGTAAGTTTTAGCCCCAATCAGGAGGAAAAACCTCCAAAACAAACAAAAATCCCCAGGTAAGTATTCCCTTTCCAGGATCAATCAAGCACTGATCATACCACAGAGCAGGTCACAGCTTCCTTAAGGTGCACACCTGGGATCCCTGTGCACAGCAAGTTCTGGGGCAGAAAGCCTGGGTGGAGCCTGGACATGTGCATTCCTGGTGGGAGGAGTAAGGTACACAGTTCCTGGGCCCGACCCACCATTTACACATCTATGACATTTTCTTTTCCTTTCTTTCCTCCTTTGTCTGTCTGCTTGCTTTTGTTTTGAGAGTGTCTCATGTATCCCAGGCTGGCCTCAAACTTAGAGCCAAGGAAGAGCCTAAAACATCTCATCCTCCTGCCTCTGCCTCCCTAGTGCTGAGATTACAAGTGTGTCACCATGCCTGGTTTACCCTGGGGATCAAACCCAGGGCTTCATGCATGATAGGCAAGAGCTTTACCAACTGAACTGCCCTCCATGGGGCTTTTTAACAACACAAGTCCCACCCCTTACCTCAACCTGCTGAAAGAGAACCTCTGGGTGAGGTGGTTCAGTAGTTTCTGCTTCGGCTGTCCAGGTGGATTGGAAGAATAGCCTGGCTTATGAACCTCAGCAAGACGACGTCTTGTCTGAGCACACCTGAGCCCAGCAGTGAGTGGGTTCTCACTCTACACACGTCAGAGCCAGCAGCTTCCTGATGTCTGTGGGAATATCACCTCAGGGGAAGCATGCTCTGCTCAGTTGGCTAGATGGGTCAACCCACTCAGGACAACACCTGGTTTCAGCCTCCACAGACCCACAGAGCCCATCCACTTTCCATCCACTGCAATGTCCACTTTCCAAAGATCATTACTGAGGTCCGTGTGGCTTCATTAAACTCACAAAGAAGAAAAAGGAGGAATTCTGGGGGTCCAGAAATTACAGATAAAGGGTCATCCATGATGAAAGACTGGGAAAGAGTCAAAAGGCAAGCATGTAATTAACCAGCCCAGTGCCTCTGGGCTCCCAGCTGTGAAGCACTCTCTGGCCACACCCGCCTGGCTGCAAAGTGCAATTTTGTTAATAAAGGGATCTGTTGGAATGTAGTCCTTCAGGGTTTTGTACACACAAAACTGCTTTGCTGAATTTAAAAAAAAAAAAAGGGGGAAGAGTAATAATAGTCTACCCTCTGGGGTGAAACAGCTTATAGGTCTGGGATGACCTGAAGGACCAACTTGCCCTACATCATCCACTTTCTGAAGGTTCTCCTTCGTGTATTCACCCTCCTGCTGTGATTATACTCAGCTCATTAAAAGCCATATGCCCCCACCCCCTTCTCCACCCTGCTCGTGGTGTCGGGAAGAAGGCAGAAAAACCCTTCCGAAGAGAGGTCTTACTTGACCTGTAAATTTGAGATTGGGGTCCCAGGAGAGGCTTTCCTGAGTTTGGTTTCACAGGGTCACAGTCAGGGTCCGTGGGCAGGGTAGAGCAGGCAGGGCGAAGTTTGGTTCCTATGCAGAGGCGTGGTCTGGGAGGATCTGCTCCAGGCTTCCTCCACCAGATGGGGACCACTCAGAGAAACAGCAGGCAGCAGCTTACACATCACGTTCCTCTCTATTCTTGGGTCCTGGGAGGGCAATTGTATAAAGAAATGAATGACTAGATAAACGACTGGAAATAACAGGATGGGAAACATCCTGTCCAGGAGGTTGGTTTTCTAGCCAGGAGATGGAGAAGACACTACACAGCTTAACTGTAAAGGCAGTGAGAGAAAGATAAGCTGGGGAGCCCAGAGCAACAGGGTGAGGGGATGGGAAGAGTGATCTGAGCCTGGGTTCTCTGAGCCCACATCAGTGAGCCTCTCTTGACCCACTATGGCTTGGTAGTAACAGGAACAAAGTTGAAAAGGAAGGCTAGACTGGGGGCAGGACCTGAGCTGCCCTTGGAGGAGCTGAGCTGGCCTTAAGGGGACCACATCACTGGCTGAACTGAATAAATGTTCAGAACCAGCAACCAGCAACCAGCACACCACTTAACCAGTACTGAGCCAGAATGTGCTGAGAGGGAAGCACACACAAACATGACAGGCACTTTCTTTGTGTGTGTGTGTGTCTGTGTGTGTGTCTGTGTGTGTGTCTGTGTGTGTGTCTGTGTGTGTAGTATATGCATGTATAAAGATGCACACACATGTGGAGGAGAACACCACACGTCCTCCTATAGCGCTCTTCTGCTTTATTTCCTTGAGGTGGAGTCTCGCTGAACCAGGAGCTGTTGTTATCAGTCAAACCAGCTAACCAGTGAACCCCAGCAACTCTCCTGTCTCTGCTTCCCACAGGTCTAAGGTTACAGGTGCACATGGCCATTCCCAGCTGTTTATGTGGGGATGGAACTTGGGACTCTCAGGTCACCATGCTTGCATGACAAGCACTCTTCCTGCTGAGCCATTCATTCTATCCTTAACCTGACAACCACTTTTCAAATGAACCTGTTTTTTTTCCTTCTTACTTTAAAAGAAATATCATCTGCATCTCTGAGTACTAGGGCTGGAAAGGGGGAAAGACCAGAATGTGCAGGAAATATGGACAGACACTGAAACAAAGTGGAGGAGGGAGAGTTGGAAGATACTGATAATTTTATCATATCCATGGAAACATGATTCTTAAAATGGGGAATCATCCAGAAAAATCTCCCACGGGGCCTAAACCTCTGCCACATAATGATTTTTCCTTCTTAGGGGATTGAAGGTTCACAGAGTGTAGCCATTTTTCTAAATAAGGTCACACAGCCTTTTCCTGGCCTCTATCTGCTCTGAGGAGGATTAACAACATTCCCAAATCTCCCTCCTCCCACCTTGAATGGACAGCTCCCTAATCTACTTCTGGGGAGAGAGAGAGACTCTGCCTTTGTGTGAGCTTGAAGACCCAGCCAGCTGAGGTCCAGCACAGCCCCTTCTCCAAGGGGCCATGCCCTGGGGCGGGGCATGTCAGCTCCAGGTAGAAGACTGTGGGGCCAAACCGTCCAAACTCTGAGGAGAAACATGTACTCATAGGCCTGAGGATGCTTAAGGACACAGTTCATATGAAAACCACCGGGCAGTTTCCAATTTTTTTTTCCTGGGAATGAAATCACTCCAGTGTCCCCTGGGCAGAGAACCATATCCTTAATTTTGACAGATCTAAAAACAACTCTCTACCCCAGCATCCTTCCTTCCTTGAGACAAGGAAATTCGGTGTTATTTTCCTGCATTAGCTTTAACCTACTGGCTGGACCACCTCCTTTGTGGTACAGTAGAAAGAGCCATGGCTGTATTGATTTGGGGGAATCTTTCTGAAATACCAGTTTAGAACATACTCCTTCCTGGTGAAAGTCTGCTTAAACCCATCCTATACTGAATGATAACGTAATAACTGGGGAGAACAGTAACTTACAAGGTGACTGTGACCATCTTAAGAAAGACCACGAAGGATGGGTACGTACATCAGCACTGCATTCATGGGGAGCAACCAGAGCTTGGGGAGCTGTGAAAACTGCCCTGCAGTCACACAGATGGCAGGTAGAAGAGGTAGACAGAAAGCCAATGTCTGTGTGACAGCACAGCTCTGCTGTTCTGACGTGATTCCTAAAATCTTAAAATGAAGATTCTGGGGAGGAAAACTTGAGTACTGTTTGGCGAGTTATCAGCTCAGCAACTGGCTGACAGCTGTTATGGAGCCCAACCCTCCCCATCCCCCATTGTGACTTGCTACTGCTTCTCCAGCTTTGAGTGACAAACACCCCCCTCAGGACCCAAAGGAAACAGGAAAGAACATGAATCCAGACAATCAACTCTCACCATGTTCTTTTTTAAAATTTTTATTAAAAACTTCTGTAAGTATAGATAATATAGTGTGATCATAATCCCTTCCACCAGCCACATTCTCCCTCCCAAATTCCCCCTCCAATGAATGAATCCCTTCTTCCTCAAGCCCTAAGAAGGGGGAGAAAAAAAAACCACCAGCCACAGGAAGAATGTCAGATCATCACCTGGGCCACTACATGCTTCCCAAAACATCACAAGCGCCCACCAAGACAACGGAGAAAACAGCTCAGTGGGTATAGCGCACGCCTGGTCTCTGGGGTCAGCTGACTAAAGAGTCTGGTGGAATCGCTCAGCTCCAAGCCACAAAGAAAGATGCAGTCTAGAAAACTAGCTCAGGGGAGGGGGAAGGGTGATGGAGAGATGGCTCAGTTAAAGGCACTTGCTTGCAAAGCCTGACGACCTGGGTTCGATTCCCCAGTACCCATGTAAAACCAGATGCACAGGATGCCCAATGCACCTGGAGTTCATTTGCAGTGGCTGGAGACCCTGGTGTGCTCATTCTCTCTGTCTCTCTTCTCTCTGCTCGCAAAAATAAATAAATAAGTAAATAAACAAACTTTTGTTTATTTAAATTAAAAAGGTGAGCCAGACATGATGGGATACACCTTTAATCCCACCATTCAGGAGGCTAAGGTAAGAGACTCACCCTGAGGTTGAGGCCATCCCAGGCAACAGAGTGAGTTGCAGGTCAGCCTTCAGCCTGGACTACAGTGAGACACTGACTCAAAAGTAGCCTGAGTCTTCAGAGTGAGTTCCAGGTCAGCCTGGGCTAGAGTGAGGCCCTACCTCAAAAAATGGGCCACATTCCTGTGAAATGACAAGGTTGAGGTCAGTCTCCACACACACATGTGCCGGCACACACACATGCAAGAGAAAAGAACAGAACAGAGAATAAAAGAAAAAGAAAGTTACGGTGGAGGCAAGGAAAGGGCACACACCTCTACTGGTTTTTTTTTTTTTTTTTTTTTTTTTTTGGTTTTTCGAGGTAGGGTCTCACTCTAGTCCAGGCTGACCTGGAATTCACTATGTAGTCTCAGGGTGGCCTCGAACTCACGGTGATCCTCCTACCTCTGCCTCCCAAGTGCTGGGATTAAAGGCGTGCGCCACCACGCCCGGCTTCACCTCTACTGTTGACACGTACAGCCCTGGAAAGCTGCATCTGAACCCAGGCCACAGGGATGACTGACATCCCTTCAGGAAACAGAACACCAACCACCTCATCTAGCTTTCCGAGGGCAGTCTACAATTTTTACTCCAATGCAGGTTGAAAATACATGCCCAAGCGTTATTTTTCCAACCAGTTGTCTTTGGGATGTGCCAAAGGCCTCTTGTCACTACTGACTCCTCTGAGGACATGGACACGCATGTGTCCCAAGTCACACAGTGAGTTCAAGCATTAACAGCTGCCCAGAACAAATCAAAAACTATCTGCAAAACAAATGAGCCCATAAATCAATTTAACCTTAGTAACACGGGTCCTTCAAAAGATGATCCAGAAAGAGTGTGGCTAACAAGTCTGTTCTGTTAGCTGCAAAATAATGCCAATAACATCCCTACCCAAATGACAATGCCTACAGTGATATGCCAGGGTCAGCATTAAATGCCTACAGTCTACTATTTACTACAGGCATTACTCAAGTTACCCAAAATGGAAAAGCTTAAAATAAACATTATCTCACAGCTTCCGTGGGTCAGGAGCTCTCTGGAATCTGAGAGGTGGTTATACTCAGAATGCCAGCAGGGGCTTCTGTCATAGGAAGGTTCCACTGGACAGGAAGTCCCGCCTCCAAGATGACATGCTCACATAGCTGTTGACAGGAGCCTTGATTCCTCACCACCTAGAACCTTCCAGAATTTATTCTTTTTCTTGTTTCTGTTGTTGCCATCATTGGTATTGTTTTGGATTAGGTTTGGTTTGGTGTTTGGTTTGGTTGAAATAGGGTCTCGTGTAGCTCAGGCTGGCCTTGAACACACTATGTAGCCCAAGGTTGACCCTGAACTCCTGATTCTCCTACCTGTGTTTCCCAAAAACTAGGAGTACATGCATGTGTCACCACACCAGCCCTCCATAGGTTTCCTGAGTGTCCTTACGACATAGCAGCTGACTTCTTTCAGAGCAGGCAAGCTCGGGAAATAAGAGAGCCATTCTCACTTCTGCTGCATTCTAGCACGAGCAACTCATGTCTAACTTCAGCCCACAGGAAAGAGAATCAAAGATTTCTAAACAATCATGAGGAGGCATTTGGTGTTCTGAGAGAGAGAAAAAAAAGTATAAAATAACAAATCCAGGTTCCAGAAATTATAACTTCTCTGACTGTAGTGGCTATATGAAGAGGTTCAGGTTATATGAATATGATATTATATATCATATATCAGGCTAGATGAAGAGGTTTCTTAGAAGTGGTTACATAGTGTTGTTGTTGTTTTATTTTTTAAGAGCCTCAGATAACAAGCTGCTTAACTATTTGAGACCCACGTGCTAGTGCTACATTAGGGAAGTTGTAGCTGAGTTTGAATTGTGATTTCTTTTGTTCTTTTAGTGATTGTGAGGTAAAGAGGAAGGGAAATGAGAATTGTGATTTCTTTTGTTCTTTTAGTGATTGTGAGGTAAAGAGGAAGGGAAATGAGAATCCCTGGGAATACGTGTTTTTCATGGAGCTGCACATTTTATATTTATATCTCTAACCATCTGAGGCTTTTGTTTACAATCTTGAAACATTCACGTTTGCCATCTTGGAGGGTAAATCAGCAGCAGCTCAATGGAAAAGCTATCACAGTGTTGGGCTCAGTAAATATTTTGAAATCAATTAGAAGCCATTTGGCTGAAGATTGTATTGTGAAAATAATCACTCAAGCAATAATGCGACATTATAAACATTCTGTTTAGGTTCCATCGGACAGAATTTGAAAATTGGTCCCATTCAAGCTTTGTTTTTGTTGGCAGGGCTCAGGAGTCACTCACCAATCATTCAAACTCCCCCACACACATAAATTCTGGCCATTTTGCAGCTATTCTCAGAGTTCAGTCCCACTGCGTCCTAATTGCCGGTGGTCTGAACGGAGGGGCTGTAGTTACCAAATCATGAGCATATAACCACATCCCTGGCCTCAGGAAACCCCATCCGCCCCCACTCTCCAGGGCTCAGCTTGACCCCAACTTAAGCAGGCCTGAGTGTGCACATTGTTTATGGGTGTGCGGGGTACACATAGAGGCCAGAGGACCAAGGGTGTCACTCCCCTGAGATGTCATCCCCCTTTTTTTGACAGAAGGTCTCTCATTATCTTGGAGCTTACCGCATAGGCAAATCCAGCTGGTCAGCAAGCCCCAGAAATCTGCCTGTCTCCACCTTCCAGGTGCTGGGATTATAGGTGTGCTTCATCTCACTTGGCCTTTATAATGGGGTTCAGAGGACTGACCTCGGGTCCTCATGCTTGTAGTGCAAGCACTTTACCAACTGCGCGCTCTGCCCAGCCCTAGTCAAGCCTTGGGTGACCTCACCAGGCAAAGAGTTCCTTACAGCTGCTCACCTTCAGCAGCTCTCTGGGCCCATCCTGGGTAGTTCATGGCCTCTCACCTGGGCCATCTTGCATCTGTAGTTCCTGTCCTCAAACACTCCTACTCCTTTCTGACTTCCCCAGCTTCTTAATTATGTGTTAGGTACATTGTTCATAATGTACAGTTGCTCTTTTCTGATGTGTGTGGTATTTGTGTACATGTATGTTCATGTGTGTGAATGCACATGTTCGTGCATATGTGGAGGCCAAAGTGTGAAGTGGGGTATCTTCTCCGATCACTTTCCACCTTTATTTACAAAGTCAGGGTCTCTCATTTGAAGCCAGAGCTCACTTATTTAGCCAATCTAGCTAGCCAGTTTGCCCAGGAATTATAGGCAGGCCACCATGCCTTCCCAGCATTTGTGGGAGCCTGTGGCTCCAAACTCCAGTGCTCAAGCTTGCATGCAAGCAATTTACCTGCAGCACCATCCCCCACTCCCCCCACCTTCCCACCCCTGGGTCTGCACTTACTCCTTGTGATCACTAATTCCAATTCATCTCTCCCGGTACTATTGGACCCATATTCTCTGGTCATCATGTGCTCATCATGTTTGAATCTACAAGGCAAGTGGGAACCACAGTGCAGGAATTCGCAAGGTCAAATGCTGACCATGAAACCAGTTATAAACTGTAAGACCTTTGAGAAACATTGGTCCAACCTATTTTAGGCAATGCTCACCCTGAAAACACTTCCTCCTCACATCAGTCTCCTGAGTCCTGAGTGTCACTCCAACACAGAATTTCATATTAAGGGAAAAGAAAGAGCAACTGTGTGGGGCTTGACAGTCTCATACGGACACCACATACAAGTTGACCAACAAGCCACTGTCAGCGGGGAAGAGACCCACCACCCCAGACTAACCCCTTCAGCATTCATGGGACTCTCACACCTGTGGTAGGAAGAGCTTTCTCCACATCTCTGTCTCGTTGCCACTCCTAGGAAATCCCAAGGCAGAGGAGTGTCCGGGACAGTTAAAGGGGACGCTGCCTCTGTGAATCTCTCCTGGGTGGACTTCATCATGGCTACAGGTGGAGGAAAAGCTCTGTTCAAATCTCAGAGAATTTGCTCCTCACAAGGAACTCTCCGTGACTCTAGCCCTTCTTCCTAACAGGGTGGAAAAGACAGTATGTAATACTGATAGGGTTAGGAATAAGGTTGTAGGCAGCTGGTCAGTGTTACAGGTCCAAAAAGAATCTGTATGGCCCGACTGAGCCAATGAACACAGAAATTATATAATGGGCTGAGGAAAGCAGAGTGGGGGGGGGGGTCCAAAAAAGCCCTGACTTCTAAAAGGTCAAAAATCCTGATTTATGCAGACTATCCCAGGATGTTGCTGACCTAGTCAAAGAAATTAATCCTTTGTTTAACTTTAACTCATCAGCCTATCAGGGGACCATCACATAGACTCAAGGTAACCAATCCAAACTGCCCCAACTTGATGCCTAATTTACATCCTGAGGGTATAACACCCCAGATCCAAATGTGATCCCTCCCAGCTTGGAAGTTCCACGGCCTGACTGGCTTTCGGCCTTCCTTCCACTTGATGGGTTATGTTCTAATAAACCTTGTTTAATATGCCTTTTTACTGAGTCTATACTCATGCTTCAGAACCACTGGCTTGGGAACTGTTAGTGACCTTTGAGTGTCTGGCACTCTGACCCCGAAGCTAAGCCCGCCCACAGCCAAGAAAGGCTCTGTTGCTCTCAAAACCACAACAGTGTCATAATAGTAAAGAAAATGTGTTTAAAAAAAAAAAAAAAACACCTTTACAACTGATGAACTTAGGCACGCTGTGCAGAAGTTCTTCAAGCAATTTTTCTGTAAGTCTGAAATTATTGAAGGGCAGGGCAGGCCCTACAGGAAACAAGGGTGACCACTTTAGAAAAACCTGTTAAACAAAGGGCACTTACAGGCCAGGCAACACTTTAGAGCAGGACACTACCCTCTACAAATGGCCAATTTAAATGCCCATGTTCCCTGAACAGATAGATAAACCAACTCCACATTTACCAAGAGATCAAAGCTATGACACAGGCATTCCTGCCAAAAAGCACAATTAACTGCCAGGGAACTTACAGGGAAGAAATATTGAAACCCAAATGATTATTAAACAACTGACCTGAACTCTCCAAAAAATGTCTCTGTCCTAGGAAAGAAAGGGGAGGAGCTATCCCTGGAACAGAAAGAGACTTAGAGACCTGTCAAAGCATTAGTGTGTGCAATCTTGGACTGAATCCTCAAGCTGGGGGTGGATTACTATGAAGGACATTACATGAAGTCACAGCAACATTTAGATCTGTGTCTGCTTTGGCAGTAGTACTTCACGTCCTCTGTCTAGTCACTGCTCTGTGGTGGGGAAAAGGAATGTCCTTGTTCCTAGAAGAGGTCTGCAGAACAGGGGCAAGATGTGCTTCACTGTCCTCGGTACAGAGAAGACGGTGTGCAGAGCAAGCATGATAAACACTGGTAACTGATGAACTGACGATGCAGTGCTCGACGGTTCTTTGAACAGCTTTTCTGCAAGGTCAAAATGATTATAGGTTCCTGACACACGCTTTTAATGCCAGCACTCAGGAGGCCAAGGTAGGAGGATTGCAGTGAGTTTGAGGCCAGCCCGAGACTATATATTGAATTTCAGGTCAGCCTGGGCTAGAGCGAGAACTTACTTTAAAAAATTATTTCAGGCTATAGTTTTGTGTTGAAAACACACACACAAACACAAATTCAGAGCCCAGGGATGTAGCTCAGTTGGTAGAGTACTTGCCTAAAATGTACAAAGCCCTGGGTTCAATCCCCTCAACCAGTGGATGCCTGCAATCCCAACATTTTGGAGATGAAGGCAGGAGTGTCAGAAGTTCAAAGTCAACCTTGACTAAGAAGGTCCAGCCTAGGATACATGACGCCCTACTTAAAGTAAGAAGAAAACCTACAAATTCAATCGGCATGTGGCATTTCCACTGTCATATCTGTTGAATGAGACAGCAGCTCCTTCCATGTGCAACTCATTTGTCTGCATCATTCAGTGACCCTATTCTCAGGTAACTTCCCTCTTCCACCTCGAAGCCAGCTGGACACCTGGCCCTAGCTCAGCCGCTCAGATTCCACTCTTGGAATTAGCAATTAAGACACAGAGAATGAGCCAGAAGGCAGTGTGGCGCTGAACTGTATACAGCTGAGTGACAGGAGGGAGGTCTCCACAGGAAGTGCGGAAAGGGCTTCAGTGTTAAACTCCCAGTGAATGGCTGCCCAGAACATAACCCCCAAGGCTTCTGAGCGGAGGGGAGGGGAGAGGAAAAGAAGGGAGAAGGGAGGGGGTAGAGAGAGTCCTTGCCTTCTTTCTGCCCAACAACCAGAGTACCACACTGTGATTGGCAGAAAACTGTCTCCAAAGGCATCCATGAACTAATCTTTGAAACCTGTGGGGATGCTGCCTTGTGTGGCAAAATGGGCTTTGCAGGCGTGATCAAGTGCAGACTCCAAGAAGTGAGTTTTCTACATACAAATCCAGAGGGGCCCACAAAGGTCCCTAAAAGCAGAGGCCTTTCCCAATGGTGGCCAAAGGCAGACGTGAAGCTGAAAGAAGGGCCACCAAGAGAGAGAACACAATGGAATGTGAAGACAGGAATGGGAACACCAGTAACAGAATGAAGCTGGTGAAAGCCGGAAGTGGACTCTCTCCTAGCACTTACAGAAAGAATGCAGCCCACCAACAAACACCTTGATTCTACTATAGAGCAAGACCTGCATCCGGCTGAGATAACACATTAGTGTTTTAAGTCACTGAGTCTATAATCATACCACTTCCACAGATTGGAGACATTCCTCACAGACCCATGTGTCCCCAGCCTGGGATGCCCAGCAATATGGTGGAACCTTAATGTCCGGCCTAGTGGAAGGAAATTAGGTCATTGCAAGTGTACCCCTGAAGAGAATAGCAGGACCTCAACTCCTTTCTGCCTTCTTTTGCTTTCAGGAAAAAACAAAGCAAAACAAACAAAACAAAACAAACACCAGTAAACCTTAGCCATGTTCTCCTACCACGGTGCTCTGTGCCATCAAAGGCCCAAAGCCAATGGGGCCTTAAAACCAAGGATTGAAACCTCCAAAACTCTTGACCACTGTTGTGTTAACTTTCCTGGGAAGATGTGAATAGGTGTCTATTCACCCCCCAGACAAGGAACCAACAACAGACCAAAGCAACCATTGCACCTGAGCCTAGTTTAGCAAACAAGTGGGTTTACTGGGGTTACCCACAGGAATATGGATGACTCCAAGGCAGTTACAATCACAGAAAAGCTCACCCCAGCATAGGTGCTGACTCGTAGAAACTACATCCATGGTGCTCACTGCAGGACCTGCAGGCAGCTGAGCTGGTTGGAGAATCTCTTACCCAAGCATTTCTTATTCCTTAAGTAGCCTTAGGGCCTTATGAATCTTATAAGTTTCAGGAACTTCCTGAGACTTGCTAGTCATGAGACTTAACTCCAGCTAGCAGCTTCCTGAGTCTAAACTCCCTAAAACTCCTGCCTTCAGGATGAAATGTTTTCACTGAAAAGAGATTGCTAGTCAACAATCTCCCAGCATTCCTCCCAGAGGCATCACTGGAAAAACCATTTGTCTTGAACCTGATGCTCTCTGGGGATAAGTAATTCACAAAACAAATGTCCTCTGTGCCAGTAGAAGATGGTTGGTATCATCGGCCCCTGTTTTATGTATTTTGCTATGAGTGGTCTAAGATCATTTTCTTTTTATTTATTCATTTATTTAGTTAGTTAGTTAGTTAGTTTTTCGAGGTAGGGTCTTGCTCTAGTCCAGGATGACCTGGAATTCACTATGTAGTCTCAGGCTGGCCTCAAACTCACGGCGACTCTCCTACCTCTGCCTCCCAAGTGCTGGGATTAAAGGCGCAGTGTGCCACCACGCCCGGCCATTTTCTTTTTTATAATAGAAATAAAATTTGAAAGCTGGGCAT
>PVHP010013726.1:28799-40459 GCA_004024765.1 Zapus hudsonius
CACACACATACAATTAAAATTTGTCCCAAGTTACTAACTGGAAGATCCCAGTGTCTGGTGTAGTAACATCCAGATATCAGCTCACATCCATGCCCAACCCAGGTGGCCTCATTCTTCCTCCACCTGGGCTGAGTCACCCTCTCCACCACAGGCCCACGAAGCTGCAGCAGCAGCAACAGAGGCAGCTGGGTGGTGAGCTCCAGGCAACAAAGCCTGAAGCAGTCCTGGGAGTCCAGCAGCTGTTCTAGGGCCCCCTCCTCCCTACTCCTCCTGATCACTTTCCATCACTTGTCCACACAGCTGCACTTGTCTCCTGGGAACTGTGCAACTGGCCAGCAACAGGCCAAAGGACACACTGCCAACAGCAATCCATGGGTGCGAGTGCTTTCAGCCACACAGCAGGAGATGCATTACTGTGTCTGCTCTCAGAAGGGAGGCAGCTGGCCAGATGTTTTTATCACTGAAATTCTTCCATGCAACCAAACATCTGGGGGAGACAGCTACTGTGCTGACCACTGTGCACTCTCACTGTATGCTAAGCTTCCGGGCTTTTGTCAAGATGTTTATTTTAGCCAGGCAGGTGTGGTAGTGTTAATCCCAGCATTTTTAATCCCAGCACTAGGGAAGCAGAGGTAGGAGGATAGCTGTGAGTTCGAGGCCACCCTGAGACTACATAGTGAATTCCAGGTCAGCCTGGGCTAGAGTGAGACCCTACCTCAAAAAACCAAAATAAATAACACATACATACATACATACATACATACATACATACATACATACATACATACATACCTAAATAAATGGAAGGAAGAGAGTGAGGGGGAGGGAGGGGAGAGAGAAAGAAGATGGCTTCCTTTAGGATAGCATCTTTTTTTCTCCCAAAAGCTTCACGGGGCAGTTTTTGGGGAGGGAAGTAAAAGGATCCCCAGAAGAAAAGAGCCGCCCTTATTCCTGACAAACACTGCCTTCAGTCCACTTTAAAGCAGCTGTCCTGGGAGATCAACCCAAAGAGGGAAACATCCCTTTCAAAGAAAAAGGCATGAAGATACCAAGTGAGCTTGGCTGTAAGTGGTTGTAACCTGTCTGAAGGACAGTTACAAGAACGGGCCAGACCAGGCATAGCAGAAGGCAGCCTGCTGAAGGGCGGATGAGCCAGTAAGACCCACACAGAATGTTATTAGCCTGTCATCACTAATTTGTGTAAAATATGAGACCCGCCACAGAGACCTGTTAATGACAAAGGACTGTGAGTCTGCCCTGGAGAAATGTACTTCCAGCAAACACCAGAGACCAAGTCACAGATGGGCCAGCATGGGCAGAGCAAGCACACAAAGGGGCCAGAATGGAAGAAGAGACCATGCCAGGGCCAGGGCTCTGTGGGCAAGATCAGAAGCAGCCTCCATGCTCACCTAACCTTTGTCTTGAGTGCTGGAGAGAGAAGTGTGTGAGCATCTCACTCTGGCACTCAGCACCACCAGGTCTCACAAGAACAGCAAGAGATGTGGAAAAAGGAAGGTGCCTGGGAGGCTGAGCGAGTCTGTTGAACCAGAAAACCAGGGAGAGAATCCTGGCCACCTCTATTGGCTATATTTAGCTTCCAAAATGATTTTTTTTAAATGAAAGAGTAGTAACATTCTGTGCTAGAGCCCTCATGGTTGATGGGAAATGTATATTTGTATATTTTTGAAAGGAATATCTTTGACCTCAAAATTGTACAGAAGTGATCATGACAGTATTATATGTTTATATAGATATATAGATGATATATATTACAAAGAAACTACTAGCAATATTGGAAAAAAAACAACAAATATGGGATTAAAGAAGATACTCAGGAATGAGAGGATGAATGATTATACATCTTTGCAAGAGAAAATATGTAACAATACAAGGAAACAATATGTGGTCATTAAATATGGATGGATTTATATTAGTAAGGAATAAACATCTATATCAGGTTTTAGACCATTACAAAGAACAACATTATTTCATTATGAAATACTCTCTCACACGGTGGCTGATGAAGGCTTTATATAATTTATAGCCTTAATGATAACTTCATAGTATTATTCTTCCTCACATGAGGCAAAAAGAGTTAACAATACTGTTTTGACTGGGAAGCTGTTTCTACAAGGGAGAAGAAAGAATTAAGCCTTGCTGATTCTAATTCATTCCTTCTCTTGGAATCATGCTCTCTCCTATTAGAAATCAAGGGAAACTTACACCTGGGGTCCCGAATGAGGAAGAGAATCGTAACTCGATGTCTCTAGAGACACATACTTTCTGACAAAGAAGGAAAATAGTAAAATGGATCAGAACACTATGGCTGACTAAAATGGGGGTGCCATTGGGTACTCCTTAGTCACAGACTATAAGCAAAATCCTTCTGTGTCCCTCCCCCAACACAGGCAAGTGCTCTGGGAGCAAAGTGCCTCCAGAGTTGCGCTTTCTGAATTGGGGACAAAGACAGAATCCTGCTTGAGGCACAGGCAAAGCTGAGCAAAGAAGGCAGTTCCACAGGGGCTTGCCCACGAAGCCTGCCCTGCCAGGTTCTATTCCCTAGCTGCCAGGCACAAAAAGTAGCAGAAGTGTCTGGTGTTCTTGGCAGCGACAAGAGGCCCTGGTGCACCTTAGTGCATACACACGTTAAAAAAACAAAACAAGGTAGCAACTCAGCACAGCATCTGAAGGTAGAAAAGGTGCATCTCTGCCCTTGGTAAGCTAACATTCACGTGATGTTGAACTTTTCCAAAAAAACAGGAGCATGCATAGTGGTGCACTTTTATAATCCAGTATTTGGGAGGCTGAGGCAGGGTGAACTTAAGTGCAAGGCCAGCCTGGGCAACTCAGCAAGACCCAAAGTGTAAAGGAAGGTTTCAGATATAGCACAATGGCAGAGTACTGTCTTACCTACCCAAGAACCAAGGTTCCCAAGGGGGAGGGTGACTGGCACAATGAGGGGAGTCGGACAACACAAATGCTTTGCTTCTCACATCCAAAGGCTAGAGCCATGGCACACTGATCGAAGACCAACAGCACAATAAGTACCATCCTGAAGGCCTTTCCTTTTTATAAGCCTTTTTCTTTCTTCATATTTGTCAAAATATCAACAAGCTGTGAATTACTTTTCAAACTTTGTAGAGTAAGCAGACATTTAAAGGCAATAGCAACAAAACCTGTGTTACAGAAAAGAATGCTCACTCAGATCCAACATCTTCCACCCGACCTGCTCTCTCCCTCTACCTCAACTAATAGAAGACCACAGAAAGATCTGCAGGCCTGAGGTCCACTAAAGACAAGGAACACATGCTGCCTGCTTTCATTTCTAGGGGACAATGTGGCCACCAGGCCCACCCATGGGGCTGCTCAGGTCTCCATAGGCAATGTGTCTATTTGTCACTCTTCAGAAAGACTGGAATTAGGGAAGCGAGTGAAAGGACTTGACATAATTATTGAGTTTGTCTGACAAATGATTACTTCACTCAAAGTCCAGTGTTGGGTCCTAGATGCAGGGACACAAGAAGCATTATCTCAGTCCTGAGTAGCTCACATGGTATGAGCATGCTCAGAAGGAACAAGTGAGAGACATTCAGGGGAGCGAGCCAGGTACTAGGGGCAGAAGAGATGAGATGGCTCAGCAGTTAAGGCACTTGCCTGCAAAGCATAACAACCCAGTACCCACATAAAGCCAGATGCACAAAGTGGCACATGCATCTGGAGTTTGTTTGCAGTGGCTGGAGACCATGGTGTGCCTATTTTCTCTCAATCTGTCTCTGTACTCTCTCTGTTTACAAATAAATAATTTTTTAAAGAATGGTGAGGCCCTATCTTGAAAAAAGGAGGGGGCTATTAGAATTGTTAACTCATCAGGTGGAGAAAACAGAAGAAGATTTTATTGGAAGCATCTACTGAGGCAGCTTGCCAGGGCTCAACCTACAACATCATGCAAGTATCTTAATGGATACAACCATCACTGGGACTCCAGTTTCCCCTTTATAACAGTGACCTGAGTCCCCCTGCTGTGCCCTACAAGCCCAGGGTCCGCTTTCTCTAAGGTCTATGAGTAGTTTGTGGCCTCTGGACATTCCACTGTGAGGCCAGGGGCTGCCACCTGCTTTTCCAGAGACGGCCAGCTATTTTGAGAGACACTGACAGCATGCAGGTTGCGCATATTCCCGTGGGATTTCACTGCACCAATCAGAGTGGCACAGTATTTAAAAGAGGACTCCATGGACAGACGAGTGTGGACACCGGTGACAGCAATAGGTTCCCATATTTTACTGGTCAGCTCATTGGCTGGATATAAAAAAGGCAAAACAACATCATGCCAGGCCTTTGGTAGCTTTACACACACATATACGTGCACACAAGTATATACATGTACACACAGAGACACACATACACCGCTTTGGCAGTTCACCAAGCCACACTCAAGGACAAGTCTTTGTGTCCAGAACCTCAAAACAGTATTTCACCAAGTGTGATCTATATACCAGCATTGATTGTCAGCAGTGCTGAGAACAGGTGAGGAGAGCAGAACAGATCCTTTGGGATCTGCACTGTACATTTTATTTAAATTACTAACACATATGAACTGGATATGGGTGGGGTTCACTGTGGTATTTCTGTATGTGCACATACATATCCTGAGAATCTGTATTGTAACAGGATGTCCTGGTGGCCCTGCCTAAGAGGATTTAAAATGCAGCAGTCTGCCCAGATAAGGGTGCAATGGGTGACTTGGGTTTTCACATGATTTCTTCTTTCTTGGATTGAATTCCATGACAACACTTAGGCTGAGCTGTTGGTATGCACACAATACGTAACTGTCAAATGAGGGGCAGTCTACCAACCGACCAAAGAGACAGATTCTCTTGTGTTAAGTAGAAAGATGCAAGGAAGAATATGACCGTGTGTGTGTGTGTGTGTGTGTGTGTGTGTGTGTGTGTGTGTGTGTGTAAGAGAAAGAGAGAAGGGATGCATTTGTAAGAGAGAGATGAGTGTGTGAAAGATACATGAGTGATGGACAGATTAGAGTATGCATGTATGTGAGTATGTGTGTGAGAGATGAGAGTATGAGGAATGTGTAAAAGTGTAACAGATGGATGTGTAGGTAAGAGGAAAGAGAGAAGAGGAACCCCTGGGTAAAGAAAGGTAGTTGAATGAAGCCTCCTTAAGAGGACAGCAGTGGAATGAGACAAGCTGGGTGGAAAGATGCCTGCGTACCAGCGGAGAGGTTGTGGGGAAATGGAACCTGCATCTACTACATATGGGTTGTTTTCCTAGAGGCCAGGAAGAAAGGTCAGTATTGTAGACAGTTCCATAATGCAGGAATGAACTTCCAAACAGACACAGTTTATGGGAGGAACAAGATTTGCTTTAGCTTACAGATCCAAGGGGAGGTTCCATCAATGGTGGAAGAAGCAGGCTCCCATTCGCAGATCCAAGCAGAGAGAAAAACCACCATCAGCCAACAAATGCCAAAAAGCAGCCAACACAAAATCCACCAGAGCTCAGACTTCTCCGAACACCTTTGGGCTAGAATTCAGATCCACCACCAAGTACACCTTTGGGCTGGACCCCAGGATCCACTCCCAGTAACAGCTGCCTGGCTGGAGACCCAAGTTACAAGCTTAATAAGGCACCTGAGTCTGTAGAGGAGGCATACATTCAAACCACCACAGTCAGCATGGCTGGATTCTTGTGAACAATAAGAACACAATGACACCTGGACCTGTATATTTGGCTCTGGTGGTAGTTCCTGGTGAGAACAGAAAGGTCACATATGGCCTCTCACCTGTCAACCCCAAAGCTCTTGGACGTGAATATGTGAAAGCCTGGCTTTAGAGTCCACCAACCAGACCCAGCTGAACTCAGTAACCACTGCCCACAACCTCCCCAATCACAGCCTACGTATTCAGAGACACTCAAAGAATAAAATCATGGAGACTACTCACAGTCTTCACCAAGCTGATCCAAGAACTTGTGGGCACCGGAGAATCCCAGGGGCAGCGAGTCCAGTCCAGATGTTACCCTGCAGCGGCCCACTGGCAAAGAAACACACATGACAAGTGTCAGTGCAGGGGCCCTGTGATCAGAGGAGCAACAGTCTCCAACAATGAACACCCCAATGGGATTCGGATTATGGAGAAGGAGGTTAATGGTCTCAGGACTCCATGGAGCTATAGGGCCAGCAAACCCTTTGCCTTAAGCTTGGGAAAGAGACTCCAATTACCAGCTGCAAATCAAGATGGCCCATCTGTAAGTTCCCCAGAGTGGCTTCCAGACTTTACAGTTACAGGAACCTTTGGAAACCAATAGGCTTAAGACTAGTCACAGATGACCAGCGCCAAAGCTCAGGGCAAAAGGCCTTTCCCCCACATCAGCAGCAAGTAACAGAAAGACCAGGAACACAACCACAGAACCAACTGTGCAAAGCTACAATTATACTTGTAAATTATCTTCCCAATAAAATTCAGTTTCTAAACAAATATCATTCTGGTTCTATCTGGCTCTGGCCTGAGGAGAGACAAAGCATCCGGAAGTTCCAAATCTTAACTATCCCTCTGGCTTTCTCTCTGCTTGATCCCAAAAGACAGGCACCAGACAAACCACAACTCCTGGTTTCCTTCAAAAATGAAGTTCAGGAAGAAACAGAGCTGCTCGTGTTTGCATAGAAGACAGCCTAAAATTCACAGGGGGGTGGGGGTGGGGGGCCTAAAGATGTACAAAACAAAGCTGAATGTTTGAGATGTAAAGAACACAGAAGAAGACAGGGGGCTACTTTCCCATGCAACAAGATGGCACAGCTGTTATGGTTTGAATCTCAGATCACCCCCACAGGCTCATAGGGTTTTTTTTGGTGGGGAGTATAGGGATGGATGATTGAGGTAGAGCCTCACTCTAGCTCAGGCTAACCTGTAGTCTCAGGTTGGCCTTGAACTCATGGCGATCTTCCTGCCTCTGCTGGGATTAAAGGCTCATGTTTTGAATGCTTATTCCTTAGCTATTTTGAGAGGCTGCAGAACCTTGAGGCGGTGGGGACATAGCTGGCTGAAGTAGGTGACTAGATGCGGGCCTTTGAAGGGTATACCTGACCTCTAGTTCTGGTCTCACTGTCTGCTTCCTGGTTCACCGTGACGCACGGAGCCTCTGCTACACACACCCAACTCCTGCCACTGTTTCTCCACCATGATGGACTGAAATGTGAACCAAAATAAATGCTTCCTCCCTTCAGTTATTTCTGTCAGGTATTGTGGTCACAGGAACATAAAAGTAACAAATAGAAGACCCAAGAGTCCAGAACCCAGGAGATGCATGGGCACCATAAAAATCAGGACAGTGTGAAGGAGGATGAACTGGTTCCTGTCAATGTTTCATTTTGATAAAGCAAAATAAATCAATGATCAAAATACTTGTTCTCTAGGAAATGAGGCTTCTGATTATGGCTTGGGTTTTAAATTAAATCTTCATCTAATTATATGTTCAAACATAATTATCTAAATAGCTACCTCTCCCCCCTGGGTTCTCGCTGCAGCTGGTCCTGACTAATAAATGCAACCTTGAGCACATCTTAAACTGTGGGCTTCCATTTGGCTCAGCAACGAAATGAGCAACACAGACTAGATAAAGTGTACAGTTTGGAGGCTGGAGAGATGGCTCAGAGGTTAAGGCACTTGCCTCCAGTGCCTAAGGCCTTGGGTTCAATTCCCCAGGACCCACATAAGCCAGACCTACAAGGTGGTGGCCTGGTTCTCTCTCTCTCTCTCTCTCTCTCTCTCTCTCTCTCTCTCTCTCTCTCTCTCTCTCTCTCTCTCTCTCTCATCTCTGTTTGAAAATAAATAAAATTTAAAAAAAAGAAGTGTACAGTTTGGGACGGGGAGATAGCTCAGTGGATACAGTCCTTGCTGGAAAGCATGAATACCCCATGTCTGAGGCAAAAAGCCAGATGTGGTGGCAAGTGTTTGTAATTCCAGTCACACCTATGGGCAAGAAGGGAGGTGGTGACAGGAGGCTAGGGAAGGTGAAAGATATCAGATCCTACCTCTAAGTATGTAGAAGCAAGGACCAACACTGAAAAGTTGTCCTCTGACCTCTAGATGTGTGCCCACACTCTCACATACAAAGAAAGAAGTCTCCTCCACAAAGCACAACACTTGCCCACTCTGAAGAAGTAGGTGTCAATCATTACAGATTTCAGTTGCTGTCTCTCTGGCAATCACTACTAATTGGTGTAACACAGTTATGTTCTCTCTCAAGTATCTGTTTCAGGCCCTGCTCCCCATCACACACACTAAATAGGGATTTGGATCTGTTTCCTCAAAGATCCATTAGTTCTTTTATAAGGCACAAGTGAAGGTTTCTTTTGCATAGAGCAGAATTCAGACAGTGAGATCATTTGTTTTGAAACTACAGTCGCCATTCCAATGTTTTTTTCCCCTCCAATTTCACATTCTAGTTACTGGAGTCATGAGAGAGAGAGATGTGGATTTCAAAGAAAATGCAAGGCTGGTGGGCCACCCACAGCATGGTCCAGGGCTCCTCTCTGGACTATACAAGGCACAGCTTCCTGCTAGCTTCCCTTCCTGCAGTCAGACATCCTTCAACCCAAGACGCCAATGAAGACGCAGGCAAAATGAATACATGACAGAAATTGCTGACAGCCCCTGGATCCATCTAAACAAAACCAACTAAACCCTGCCACAATTCCCATATTATTGCTTAGTCTTTTATGTATGTGTGTGGTGTGTTTGCATGCATGTGTTCACATGTGTGTTGAGTACACGTGTGTGTGCGTGCGCGCGCTTGCACATGGAGGCCAGAGATCAATGTCAGGTGTCTTTCTCGATTTATTTACTGGCACAGGGTCTCTCAATGAGACCCAAGAGCTGCTGATTCAACTGGTCTAGTCAGACATCTTGCACCAGAGATCCCCTTTCTCCGTCTTCAGAGCGTTGGGATTCCAGGTGGGCCACCATGCCAACCTAGCATTTTTTGTGGGTTCTGGAGGTCTAAACTCAGATCCCCACACTTGTAAGGCAAGGGCTTAAGTGACTGAGCCATCTCTCCAGCCCCCTTTTCCTTATTCTTATTAAGGGAAAGCATCACAGATTCTTCTGGAAGCATAAATGACCTCTTCACCCACAGGAGAACAGATTTAATTATGCATTCACTGTCAGGAGGCTCAGAGCCTACAGTTTTTTCCTCTCGGAACCTCAGCATTAGGATACATCTTACATCATCAGATACCAGGAGTCCTTCCTCTCCTCTAACTCCCTGTAAACAGCTGTGAGGGACTGATACACACAAGCAGAGGACACTGGCTCCTTGCAGCAGGTGCAGTGGAACTGTGGCTCTCCTGCTGGCTTGCTTGGGACTTTTGGAGGCCTCACTGAACAACTTCGGAAAAGGAACTTCCCTTACAAAGCTGCATGGGGGCTGGAGAAATGACTCAGCAGTTAGGTGCTTGCCTTCAAAGCCTAACAACCAGGGTTTGATTCCCTAGTACCCATGAAAAGCCAGATGTATAATTTGGAGTTCACTGGCAGCAGCTGGAAGGTCCTGGTGCACCCATTCTCTCTCTCTCTCTCTTTCTCAATAAAAATATTTTTTTAAAACCTGCAAAGTGCATCCAGAGCCTATTGAGGGGTGTGAAGCAAGGCAGAAGTTCTGGGATAGGTTCTATAAATAAATCTTCACTCTGAACAGTCCATGCCCTGGGACAGTCCTGCATTCTGGGCTAATGTTAAACTGATCTCAGATGCTGCCCGCCAGTCTGGGAAAAGTGTTGGGTTTCTGTGGGTCCAATGGTCTTCCCTGGCACATTCTGCAAGTCTAGTTTCTGTGGCACACTGTGTGATCAGGAAGAGTGTCATTATATGATCTCAGCGGCCAGACACTCCTGCAGAGCTGGGAGGATGCTAACCTTGGGGTTCCTGGTACCTTCCGCTGCAGGTGCCTCTTCATTTCTAAAACTTCCTCATGAGATTTCTATTCATTCACTGAATTCAATCAAGCTACCTATTGGCCAGAGAATAGTAGAGGGTAGAGAGATGTGGATCGTGTGTCTCAATTCTTTGCCCTTCCAAACTTGGCGTCTTGGCCAGATACAAGAGCACATTCATGTCCTTATGTGAGCGAGAACATGCTGAACAAACACAGTTTCTTATAATCTTACCAGCAGACAAAGCTGTCATTCATATTTTTTTTAGTTACTGTCCTAGTTCTTTATGTGTTACTAAAAAAGAAGACTGGAGAATGGAGAATTTATTTTTTATTTAATTTACTTCTTAAGGTCCTGGGGGCTGGAAGTCCAGAGCCATGAGGCTCACATCTGGAGAAGGGACAGGCAGAAGGGGGAAGGGCCAGGGAGGGTGAGAGAACAATAAGAGGGAGCCCAGCTTGCCTTGACAATAAAACTCACACAGGTAACCAACCTTCTCCCGTGGCAAAGGTATTCATTCACACATAGGGCATAGTCATCATGCCCTGATGACCTCTTATTAGGTCCCACCTCCCAGCACAACTGCATTTGGAATCGAGTTCCACACATGAACTTTAGAACTTCAGAACACATTCAAATCACAGCAGTAATAACAGTGAAAATTTGATATCATGACACGCAGTAACATTCTGACCTGGTTTTATTTAGACAGCCCACACCCCATGCCCAAGCTTTTTAAAATCATACAAGCTTAATGATGGATTTACTGTAGTCCCTTCTCTCTTGCTAAGAGTCTCTCCTATTCTCTTCACTAAGTCTACTGTTTCAAAATACAGAAGCAAAACACAGAGGGTAGGAAGATGGCGCCGTCTGTAGGGCCTGAATTCAATCACCAGAACCCATGTTACCAAAATAGAAGAAAAAAAGAGGAGGAAGAAGAAAGGGAGAGAGGAAGGGAAGGAGGGAGGGAGGAGAAAGAAAAGCAAGCTAGGTGTGATGGTGCATACCTATAATCCCAGTGATGGGAAGTGGAGACAGGTGCATCACTGGAGTTTGCTGGCCAGCAGTCTAACTTACTTGGCAAGTTCTAGGCCAGTGAGAGACCCTGCTGTCTCAAAAAGATGGACAGCAGCCCTGAAGAACACCACCGCCTGAGGTTTTCCTCTGACCAACACAATCATGTGTATACACACACACACACACACACACACACACACACACGGGGGGGGAGGAAAGAGAGAGAGAGAGAGAGAGAGAGAGAGAGAGAGAGAGAGAGAGAGAGCGAGCTAAGAACACAAAACAAACTCTTCAATGTGTCACCTTTAAAAATGCAACATCCCACAATAGAGATATGGCTCAGTAGAGTGCTTAACTAGCATGCATGAAGCCTGGGCTCCATCCCCAATACTATTAAAAAACAAGCAGGCCAGGCGTGGTGGCGCACACCTTTAATCCCAGCACTCATGAGGCAGAGGTAGGAGGATCACCATGAGTTCGAGGCTACCCTGAGACTACATAGTGAATTCCAGGTCAGCCTGGGCTAGAGTGAGACCCTACCTCAAAAAAATGAAAAAAAAAAAAAAAAGCAAACAAAAATACAGCCCAGGGCTGGAGAGATGGCTCAGTGGTTAAGGTGCTTGCCTGCAAAGCAGAAGGACCTGAGTTCAATTCCCTAGTACTCACATAAAGCCGGATGCACAAAGTGGCACATGTGGCC
>PVHP010013727.1:0-40474 GCA_004024765.1 Zapus hudsonius
CAGTGTTGCAAAAAGTGAAAAAAGAAAGAGGGAAGAAAGAAAAAAAGAAAGAAAAAAGGAAGGGAGGGAGGGAAGGGAAAGGAAAGGAAAGGAAATGAAAGGAGAAGATTTCCCTTTCATTTGGATTCTACAGTAGGTTTAGTTTCGCTGTTCACTTTTAGGTCTCTAATGCACCAGGAGTTTGCTGTTGTGTAGTTCAAGATAGGAACCCCAGAGATTTGGTTTAACCCCTTAAACAAGTCAGTTTTGGGCCAGGTATGCTAACACATGCTTGTAATGTCAGCAATTTAGGAGGCCGAGGCCGGAGGGAGAATCTGAAGTTCAAGGCCTGGGCTACATGAGACCCAGTGACCAAGTCAGTTTTCTCAGGACCTTCTGTGGGAGACACCACGTGACCATTTCTCATCCGTGATGTGGCAAGTTCCTGTAGGCAGTCTTGGGATGATTCCCGCTCTCTCCCACGGCTTCCTTCAGCTCCCCTTCTGCATGGTTCTGGTTTGTGGCATCTTTATCTCGGGGCGAGTGCAGATTCCTCACGAGGAGCTGGAAAGCAAGATGTCCCCTTGAAGTCTTAAGTTAGTGCTGCCATGTGATTGCACTTAGTTCAGGGCTTTCTTGGCCAAACCAGACTTGTCCAGGGCTGGCTCCAGTCTGTGGCCACTGGTTGACCAAGGCCGCTTGTCCCTGACCCGTGCCGCGTGTCTGTGCAGTTCTGGAGAAGAGCGAATTCAAGGATGAGTCCCAGTACTTCCGCTTCCACGCCGACGAGGAGATGGAGGGCACCAGCGGCAAGAACAGACAGCTGCGCAACGACTTCAAGCTGGTGGAGAACATTCTGGCAAAACGGCTACTGGTAGGAGCAGTACTCCCAGACCATTATGCTTTACCTAGTGGCCAGAGTACGGCACTCAGCTGTGAGCCTGGGGGATTCCAACAGGAGGCCAGGACTGTATCCCTCACAAAGTACCAGGGTCGAAGACCACCTTCCCTGCCCTGTCCTTCCCTGTCCAGCCCTGCCCTGCCCTGTCCTGTCCAGCCATGTCCAACCCTGCCCTGTCTAGCCTTGTCCTGCCCTGTCCGGCCCTGCCCGGCTCTGTCCAGCCCTGCCCTGCCCTGTCCTGTCCAGTCGACACCCACAGCCTCTCAGAGTCTCCTGAGTCACCCTGCCTGCCTGATCCGCAGGTCTTATGGACAGTGCCCTGCTCACAGTTGGGTGTCCAGGGGTCTGCAGGAACATTGACGAGCCCCTTCAGAAACTGCAGCCTGGCTTCTGCTCTTCTGGGGCCAGTGTTGTGTGAGGTAGAAAGACTGGACTATCTTGAAGTCTGCCTGTCCCTCATCGTACTTGTGAGGGCTGCTCTTCCCTCCAGCGCTGCAATCACAAATGCAGACTCTCTTCCCGCCATGTCACTTCCCGGTCCTCTCCAGCGTCTCCTCCTAGGCTGTCCCTTTCTCTCTCTCTCCTGTCCCTCATCTCTCATCGCAGGGCCTTTGCATGTCTCTTGCCTGGTGCATGAAGCCCCTCCCTATTCTTTATGACAATTTCCTCATTCCTTCACTCAGCTCAGGCGTCCCCTCTCCTGGCACAGCTCAGGTGTCCCCTCTCCTGGCACAGCTCAGGCGTCCTCTCTCCTGGCACAGCTCAGGTACCCCCTCTCCTGGCACACAGCTCAGGTGTCCTCTCTCTTGGCACAGCTCAGGTACCCCCTCTCCTGGCACACAGCTTAGGTGTCCTCTCTCTTGGCACAGCTCAGGTGCCCCCTCTCCTGGCACACAGCTCAGGTGCCCCCTCTCCTGGCATGCAGTGTGCTATGCCCTTCCTCTCAAGTACTTTCTTTCAGCGCAGCTCCGTGCTCTCTCACTTCACACTCCCTCTGTCCTCTGTTCCTTCACACGTAAGAGAGCTGACAAGTAGGCTGGGCACCCCAGCTCCCAGAGCACAGAGTTTCCGTCAATACCAGTGCGAATGCACATGCATCCTGGCACCCCTTCGGACCCAGCTCACCTAGCACACTGGCTGTCCTGCCTCGGGAAGGGAGACCTGCTGCTCTGATTCCCTCCCTGGGAGCTGCTCACCTTAGGACCCCTTTCTTTCCCTGTGTGTGGTAGGTGGGCAAGGGGCAAGGGTGGTGCAGAAGACAGGAGACCATCCTTGGGCTGCAGGGACAGGAGGCAGGCTGTGATGGGCACCCGCCAGGAGAGGAGCAGGTGGCAGGTGTATTTGATAAGGGTGTATTGTGCACCTACTGTGTGCCGTGTGAGAGCTTGAGCTGCAGGATCGCAGTGTGTGGGGTCAGGGTCGGGCTCCCTCAGGTCCCATTACCTTATGGGGGTCTCGGTCTTGGGCCCACAGATCCCGCCACAGGAGGAGGACTATGGCTTCGACATCGAGGAGAAGAACAAGGCTGTGGTGGTGAAGTCTGTGCAACGTGGCTCGCTGGCTGAGGTGAGGCCCACAGAGGCCACGAGGTGCCCCAGCCGGGTGTACTCCATGTCCCTCAGACAGGCCAGTTCAGCAGGTCCTGAGATGTTGGCTGGTTCAGTCCTTCTAGTCCCTCTGGTTGTCCATGTGGGGAAACTGAGGGCTGAGTCCTTGTGTGAGTCTCTGGGAGCTGGGCAGGATGCCTGTGCCCCCTGCTGGCAGCATTGGGGAAAGCAGAAGGTCCTGGATCCTGAGGACTGGCTCCTGCCGCCCTTCATGGGAGGAGGGGGCCTGGCATACTGAGGGTCAGCCCGTGCACTTTCAGCCTCTGCCAGAGGAGGGACATGGAGAAGTTGGGGTCCTTGCCTGTCTTCCTGCAAGCCTTCCTCATGCTCACCTCATGGCCAAAGCCAAGGGCTGGAGGAGGGGCCCAGAGACTTGGGTCAGGTCACCATGTCTTTGACATTCTTGGCCTCATCTTTATAGTCGCAAAGTGGCTGCTTTGTGCCCTCATTGCAGATCCCAACTCCAGCCATTTCTTCCCAGGGAAATCGCTGCCCACTCACCTCTATGGGCTTGGGCTCACATAACCCTGACATTCACCTCAGAGCTCATTAGGACCCACACCAGGCTTTTAGAACATTCCAGAGTCCTTAGTGAAGAGGGAAGAGGCCAGCGACACGTGTGCCCTTTCCCATCTCCTGTAGATGGCCGGCCTACAGGCCGGGAGGAAGATCATCTCCATCAATGAGGACCTGGTCTTTCTTCGGCCCTTCTCAGAGGTGGAAACCATCCTGAACCAGTCCTTCTGTTCCCGCCGCCCACTGCGCCTCCTGGTGGCCACCAAGGCCAAAGAGTGAGTGTCCCCAGGGCTGCCGTCCAGGTTCTCCTGGGTGGGCCTGTTGCAGTGGTCACAACGTGGAGCTGGTACAGTCCTTCACCTCATACCGAGTACAGTGTGGGAAGGACACCTCAGGTTCTGGGGATTCAGCCCTGTCAGGTGGGGACAGTTCCACTTCCTTTAGACCTCAGGTGGAGTTGGGAACAGAGCCAGAGACAGATGTGCACAAGACGGATACGCACCGAGACAGTGGTGGAAGGCTATGTGTGGGGAAATAAGAGGAAAGGTGGCCAGAAAGATGTCATCAAGGGTCGGGGTGACAAACCTAAGGAGTTAGTGGGGGAGGCAAGGGGCTGCTTGGAACAACCAGTACAAAGACCCCGAGGTCGGGCTGTTTTGGGCATATTGGGGGAACAGGGAGGCTGTGAGGGGCTGCACTAGAGTGGGTGAGAGGAGAGGTGGGCGATAAGGTCAGAAGGGCAGTGGGGTCAGGCCTTGTGGCTCCCTCTGCCTATGGTAAGGCCCTGTGGAAAGCCCCTGGGAAGCTCTGATCGAGGTGACAGTCCCCTCTGACAGTCAGGGAGGGGGCTGGAAGGTGGAGGCACTGAGCTGGGAGACAGCTCAGCTTGGGTGGGAGTGGGGAGGTGAGCCAGGTCCAGGAACATTTTCGTATTTTAGAATTACGCCCTTGGTGCTCTGGCTCCCTGCTACTTGAGGCAAGCGGGCTGTTGATGAGAGATGGAAACTTTCAAGGTGATTGTTTCAGTGAAGAGGAGCAGGTTTAGGGGAAGGATCATCCATAAGGTTTAGTTGCTATGTGCAAGTGGAAGAAGTCACCATGGGCCATACCTGCTTAAAGTTCTGGAAACACCTGGGCTTTGGGAACAGGCTCTCAGGGTGGCTCTACCAGGCAGGAGGGTGTGGAAGTGGTGGTGACAAGTCTGAGGCAGGGAGGCAGACAGCTGCATGGAAGTCCAGGACGAGCAGCACCTACCTTCCCTCCCCTGCAGGTGCCACCCTCTGTGCCTTGGTGGAGCCCGGCCATGGCCTTCAGGATGGCTAGCGGCTCCTCACTGTGACTGTTGAGTCTGATATTGGAGTAGCCAATGGGCTGCTCTGGTCCCCTGGCCTCTGGGGACAGGAGGTGTAAGAGGATGGTGTGGGGTTTTGGAGGGTTCTAGGAAGACTCGTAGCATGGGCTGTGGTAGGGTGCCACTTCTCTGTATTTGAGAGCTGGGACCTGGTGCTATTCCTCTCTGGGCTGATTTCCTAGGAGCCTTGAGGCAGGGGCTCCCCAGGGGGGGGGGGAGTTATTAGGAGCTGTGGTGGTTTGAATGTGATAGTTTAAATATATGGCCCCCATAGGTGGTTCATTCATTAAGATTGAGCAGGCCAGTCTCTGCTATAGGGGGTCGTGTCACTGTGGGCAGATCCTCAGATCCTGAGGTCTAGCCTTAAGGTGTGTTGGGGGCAAATCTGAATTCCAGCCCATTGGTATGTGGAGCGATCAGGTTGAGCTCTGGGTTTGTGTTTGCTGGTATTGGTGGTTGCTTGTCTCTTTGGAAGTAAGCAGCATCTTCTCCCATTGGTGGAGCTTCCCTGGAGGTTACAAGCCTGAAATAAACCCCTTCCTCCCACAAACTGGGTCTGGTTGCATGTTCGTCTCAGCAATGTAGGGCTGACTGCAACAGGTGGGGCTGACTGCTGCTCTTCCTCATGGCCCGTCTCTGCACTGTGTCTCCCAGGACCATCAAAATCCTCGACCACCCAGAGGCTCTGTGCTTTCAGATTCGAGGAGCTGCCCCACCGTGTGTCTATGCTGTGGGCAGAGGTGAGTGGGGCCAGGCTGGGTGTGGTGAAAGCTTTTTGCCCTTCCTGGCTGCAGGCCGCTAGCAGTGGTTTCCCTGCCTGGAAGCCAGGACCTTCACCTGCCAACTGCAGGTGGGACAGAGACCAAGGGGAAACCTTGGGGATTGGTGGGGGCGAGACAAGGGGAAGGAAGCCACGCCTACCATCTAGAAGGGCTGGGTGCTCCCCAGCCAGGTGGCATGGGGTGCCACAAAACCACTTTTGTGACCAGATGGAGCCCAAGGGCCACCAGTGTGAGCCCCCCAGTGGCTTTTAAGGCATCGTTCTGCTAGGGGAAGAGGCCAAGGAGAGCTGCGATGTTGTGTCCCCTTTAACCTGTGAGCTTTACTTTCTGTGAAACACATGCGAATGAGCCTACTTGAGGACACGCTCATGTTTTATAGTGGATTTGTATCTTATGTATCCTTAAATCTTTGGCTGTTTTTTTTTTGTTGTTGTTGTTGTTTTTTGTTTTTTCGAGGTAGGGTCTTGCTTTAGCCCAGGCTGACCTGGAATTCACTATGTAGTCTCAGGGTGGCTTCAAACTCATGGCAATCCTCCTACCTGTCTCCTGAGTGCTGGGAAAGGCATGTGCCACCATGCCAAGTTCTAAAATTGTTTTTGACTAAGGGTAGTTTGCCCCTCTCCAGGGATACCTGGCAATATTTGGAGACATTTTTGGTTGTCACCACTAGGGATGGTGTCTTGTTAGCATCCTAGGTGAGTGATGTTGCCTCCTGTGATGTTGGAATGCCTCTTAGAACACTAAAGTGTCTCCCAATTCACGTGTCTGGCAGCCAGGAGAGGGGACCTGTCTGAGAGCAGCCACACAGGAGTTTGTGGTCAGGGGCAGTCTGCCTGGGTGTTCCAGTGAGCATTCGGTTTCTGTGATAAAATCCCCCCCAGACGATAGACTTAGAAAGTGGAAAGGTTCATCATGGCTATGGTTCCAGTTAGACCCATTGCTCTGGGTCTTTGGCAAGACAGCCTCGTGTGGCAGGAGTGTCGGGGCAAAGCCACCTGCTTCATGGAAGTGACCAAGGAAGAAGGGGCTGAGCTCCCATGATCCCCTTCAAAGGCACACACCCAGTGACCAAAACCTTCTTCCAGATCTCATTTCTTCAAGTTTCCACCATTTCCCAGTTGCACCAGGCTGGGGACTAGGACTTCGACATGTGGGCCATTCCAGGTCCAAACTTGAGCAGTAGGCAGACCAATTAAATGCTCCCCATCTCTTCACTCCCCCTAGTATTTCTGGAGCCCTACGTCCCCACTTTATAGACAAGGAGATTGAGACCCAAGGAGATGAAGGAGCTACCAGAGGTTGGGGACAGAGCTGGGGTCGGCTGTTGAGCCCCTGAGGCAAGGGGCCCACACAGCCTGTATTTCCAGACTCTTCATGTTAACTATACAAAATCCCATGGCCAAGGCCTACCATTTGAGTTTCTGAGAGATTTGAAAAGGATGTTCTTGGAGTCTAGTCGCTGGGTTGTGCCCTGGCTTCTATCTTGTGCCCCAAGGGCCATGTTGCCTCTCTGAGCCCAGGTCCCTCTGCCACGTGGGCCTGGAAGTGGTCTGTTGTTTCAAGGTCACGCTTCATTCCTGAAGGATAGGAAGCTGGGCTACCTACCTCTTCCTCGGGTCTCAGTTTCTCCTGCAGAATGGGAATTCTAGCTCCCCTCCTGGGACTGCCAGGGGTGTTCCAGGGGTGGTTCACTATGTATCTGGTCCCTTGCCCTTGTCTCTGCTGCTCTGGTCCCCTTCAAGGCTTCCTCCTGCCCCCAGGTTCTGAGGCTGCAGCCGCAGGGCTCTGTGCCGGCCAGTGCATCCTGAAGGTCAACGGCAACAGTGTCGCCAATGATGGCGCCCTCGAGGTCCTGGAGCACTTCCAGGCATTCCGAAGCCGCCGGGAAGAGGCCTTGGTGAGCATCCAGCCACAGGGAGTTGGGAGGTAGCCTTTCTTTTTGCAGGGTGCCAGCTGCATCATGAGCCTTCCTGCCTGGGTTTTCCCTGCTGTGAGGAAAGCCTCTTCCACATGGGCATGTTGTACCTTTAGAACGTAATGACAGACATATAGCACAGGGAATAGGGGACATAGTCACGTCCATAGCAGAAGTCACCGTTTTGGGTGGCCTGGGTTCTGGCAGAGATGATAGTCACTCGCTGGTCCACACCTGGTTCTCTCACCAAGTGCTCACTGAGCACCTGCTATGGGCCACACATGTTTAGTGACCTTGGGGACTCAGCAAAGACCAGGCATCTGACTCATATTTTCAAAGTCCTCTTCCTCTGGCCCATGTCTGGAGCATACATTCTACTCTGAGAGCTGAGTATCACCAGAGGTCCCTCAGAAAGCTTTCAGAGTGAGTGGCATCTTTTATTTTAAAGTTTTTTAAGATACTTTATTTATTTGCAAGGAGAGAGAAAGAGTATGTGAGAGAGAACGGGTGCACCAGGGCTTCTAGCCACTGCCAACGAACTTCAAGTACATGCATCACTTTGCGCATCTGCATCTGGCTTTGCTTGGGTACTGGGGAATTGAACCTGGGTCGTTAGGCTTGGCAGGCAAGTGCCTTAACCCTAAGCCATCTCTCCCGACCCCAGAGGGATATCTTGATGGCATCATGAACAGGCTTAAGTTCTGCACTTGGGAATTAAGGAAGGGACTGTCCTTCTCACTGTGACTCCTCCCAGGGCCTGTACCAGTGGGTCTACCATACTCATGAGGATGCCCAGCAGGCACGGGCCAGCCAGGGGGCTCCCGGTGACGACCCTGTCAGTGAGGACACCCAGGAGGATGACCAGCCTGACTCAGGTAAGGAGAGGTGGGAATGGGAGCATTTCCTGGAGGAAGGGCTGTGGTCCTCAGTCCTCAGGGACGGGGCCTTGTGTCAGATTTCCAGAGGCTTTAGTAACACATGCCTGTGGCCTTATGGTTCCTTTACTACAGCTTGCTGTCCCCAGGTTCTGGGGCTCTGGAGGAAGTTCATTGCCATGTCTGTCTCAGCTTTCTTCTAGAAGCTTCTCACATCCCTTGGCTCTTGGCTCTGCCGCTCGTTGGCTGAGCCTCCTTCCTTCAGCACCCTTCTAACTCCACCTCCATCTGACCCATTGAGGACCCTTAGGATACTGGTCCTGTCGTTGACTCAGTCTGAGACGCTGCTCACACCGGAGTTCTCCCCTGCCACGAAGATGACGTACTTAGGGGTTCTGGGATAAGGAGTGCCTATTCTCTGGAGACCACTATTCTATCCAGCACAACATCCTGTGGTCCCCTCTGCAGCCACCTTTGTCCCTCAACCCCCAGCCCACCTCTCCCCAGGCGAATGCCTCCTCTGCAGGCTGTTTGATGCACACCATAGACTTAGTGTGGCCCACACTGAACTCGGTCTTCCCTGAAGCCCGTTCCTTCCCTCTGTGATCTCATCATCCTTTCATGCATTTTTTTCTCTCTGGTGCAGCTCCCCACAACAGGCCTCTGTCCTCTAGGCTTTTCTCCTGAGCCTAGTCCACTTCCTACCACCCTTCATCAGTACCAGGTGGCAGCCTGCCACCTTCTTTCACCAGGATGATTACAGTGGTCTGCTTGACGTACCCCCCCACCTCCTGCCTTTCCCCTCTCTACTATGGGCCAAACAGAACCTTCTGTTGGCTCCCTCCCTGCTCAGGGCAGACAAATGACCTTCAAGACTCCCTGTACAAACTCCAGATGCATGTACCACTTTGTACATCTGGCTTTATATGGGTGCTGGGGATTTGAACCCTGGTTATTAGGTTCTGCAGGCAAGTGCCTTAACCACTGATCCCTCTCTCCAGCCTTCCTTCCCTTTGTAGATAAAATAAGGGTCCAGATCTCCCTGGGTCCTGCTGCCTGTAGAACCCAAAGGGGCAAGTGGGGAGAAACTCCACTGAGATGGGAGGGGCAGGCGCCCTGGATGGGGCTGGGTGCTGGCAGCAAATGGGGCTGCCTAGTCGGAGCTGCAGGGGCATGGAGCGCTGCTCATGGTCCTCTGCCCCTTTGGCTTCCAGCCCTGCCCCTGCCGTCTCTGGGTCCCCAGCCGAGCCTGCGGGAGGACAGTGCTATGGTCAGCCTGACAGTGGACAATGTTCACCTGGAGCACGGCGTGGTGTACGAGTACATGAGCACGGCGGGCGCCAAGTGTCACGTGCTGGAGAAGATCGTGGAGCCCCGCGGCTGCTTTGGCCTCACTGCCAAGGTTTCCACCATGCCCCGCTCCCACCGACTGGAACCCCCATCCCTGGCCTCTCCCAGCCCAGGCCCCAACCCTACTGACCTCCCCACTTGGTCCCACCTAGCCCTGGCTCCATGTCACCCTGCTGCCTGGCTCCTGATCCCAAACTCTGAGGCCTGGCATCTGGCTCTTGTCTCAGCACTCGGTAGCTGTGGGATTAGGGATAGTGATTTGTTGATCAGTTTACCCGTCTCCCAAACGGGCTGCTCAGGGTCCTGACTTCCCAGGAGTGTCATGAAGCATACCAGGGTCCCCACACGTCTTCTCGGGGACCATGCTCATTGGCTGTCCATGCTCCTGCAGATCCTCGAGGCCTTTGCTGCCGACGACAGTGTCTTTGTGCAGAACTGTGGGCGGCTCATGGCCCTGAGCAGTACCATCGTCACCATGCCCCACTTTGAGTTCCGCAACATCTGTGATACCAAGCTGGAGAGCATCGGCCGGAGAATCGCACGATACCAGGAGGTATTCCCCTGCCCACAGAGTGTCCACCAGGAGGCTTTGACTGTAAACCGAGCCAGCTTAAACTCAGAGCAGGCTTTACCGACCTGGTGACTGGGAAGCGCAGGGTGATCTTCAGGCACAGTGGTTGCATCCAGGTGCCTGAGCAGATACCACAGGAGTATGTTGTCCACGCTCTGGCAGTCCCTCTGCTTGTGGGGACCAGATGGCCTCATGAGTCTTGTTTTAAGTACACCATCCAAAACCAACTCAAAACTCTTCCTGGCTTGGGTCTCTTGCCTTGCCCTGCTCTGGGTTCTGTAGGATGGGGAAGTGACCCTGCCTGACGGGTCCAGGGACATAGCTTCTAAGAGAGTTCAAGTAGGACGGCTCAGTCAGGTAAGGCCTCAGCTGCCCTCGCTTGCACCAGGCTGTCCCTGCAGCTGGGGCCCCAGGAGAGACAATGAGGGACCTGCTTCTTCATTCACACCTATTGCCTTGTGTCTAATTTTGGAGTGCCTGGCCCAGGCCAGGAAAAAGTAGGTTCCAGGGGTGGCCCAGGTTCCTCTGGCCCCTCTTTCATGGCCTTTGTCCCCACCTCTCAGTTTGCAGCCCAGCTGAAGAGCAGGGTCAGCCCCCCCTTCAAGCAGGCGCCCCTGGAGCCCCATCCTCTGTGTGGCTTGGACTTCTGCCCTACCAACTGTCACATCAACCTCATGGAAGTGTCCTATCCGAAGACCACCACCTCGGTGGGCAGGTCCTTCAGCATCCGTTTCGGTCGCAAGCCCTCCCTCATCGGCCTAGACTTGGAACAAGGTACCTGCATGGTAGAAATTACCTTTGGATGTCACACTACAGATACTAGGCAAAGACATCTGAAGGCCACAGTCCCAGGGGAAGATGTTCAGGGAAGCAGGCAACTTGTTTTTCTGCATCACTGTCTAGTTGGACTTTTTAACCTTTTCATGGTAGAATATGGCTGCCTGCACGTCTGTACTCCAGGCAGGAAAAAACAAAACAAAACACCAAAAACCAAAAAACCACAGTAGTGAGATGTTAGCATGAGCGGAAACTCTTGGGGCGGCCTAGTGAGAGTATTGAAAGGGAAGATTTGCCCATCCCTGGAATGCTTGCTCTAAGTGGGCTTGTGTTCCTCAGGCTGTTCTGAGTGAGCTGTCCCTTCTGCACTGTAGGTCACCTGAATCCCATGTCCTACACCCAGCACTGTATCACCACCATGGCTGCCCCATCCTGGAAGTGCCCACCTGCTGCAGATGGGGACCCCCAGAGCCAGTGTCTCAGTGACAGAAGCTTTGGGCCAACCAATGGCACCCTCAGCCAGGAAGAGCGCGGCTTGAGCTTCCTGCTCAGGCAGGAGGACCGTGAGATCCAGGACGCTTACTTACAGCTCTTCACCAAGCTGGACGTGGCCCTCAAGGAGATGAAGCAGTATGTCGCCCAGATTAACAGGTGAGCCTGAGACCCGGGGGTGGGCCAGGTCCCCAGCCTACTAGCCTCGCCAGAGTGTCAGGAATCATGTCTACAGTGGCAATTCTGCATTACAGGCTGATCTCCAACCTTTAGGTGCCAAGGGCAGCCCCTCTTCAGTTCTGACAACCAAGTGTTTTCAAACATTGCCAGGTGTTCCCTTGGCAGCACCACAGTCCCCATGGAGAATCTACTCTAAGGAGCTTGATAAAACACCTGAGTCTATGGGGATACACATTCAACCTTAGGCTACAGCTCCCTGCTTGCAGGATTCCCTTGGTGATTCTAACACTGTAGCAGGAAGAGCCTCTGTACATGCACGATGTTTGTTTTAGACAGTGGGACAACACAGATTCTGCCAGTCCTGGCTGGGCCAGCTCTGAGTTTACTGCTCAGCCACAGGAGGGAAACAGAGGCTGCTTAAAGGACATATTAGGTCTGGACTTGGCCAAAGTCAAGTACGGGTGGTTCTACATGGCAAATCTGGTATCTTTCACAAATGTCGAGGCAGCATGTGTGGGGAGGAGGAGAAGAAAGAAGAGGAGGAACAGGAGGAGGAGGCTGGATTTAAACTTCTGATACTCTTGCATCAGCTTCCCAAGTGCTGGGTTTATAGGTGTAAGCAGGCCACCAAGCCTGGACAGGCTAAGGGTTTGCCATCCGGGCTTTGAGGGATGGGGTGAGGGGGCTGTGTGTGGTTCAGGGTTAACTTGACTTGAAATGAGGCTGCTGACCTCACACAGCAGGGCCAGCCCTGGGCACCCAATGGCGGGTCTTCCAAGAGGGGAACAAAGGGCCTGGGTCAGCTGAGGCCGAGAGGCTGTGTGGCAGTGATCACAGACCCGTGTCTCCACCTTCATGACCTTTGCTCCCGTAGGTTGTTGTCCACCATCACGGAGCCCACATCAGCCGGGCCCTGTGACCCTCCCTTGGCTGAAGACAGCTCGTCTTCCCCGCTGGTCAGTGAGGAGAGTGAGGTGGACAGGGCTGACCATGGTGGCATCAAGAAAGTGTGCTTCAAGGTATCTGAGGATGACCAGGAGGACTCGGGCCACGACACCATGAGCTACCGCGACTCCTACAGGTGTGTGTGTGTGACTGTGGAAGGCCTGGCCTAGTGTAAAGCTGCTCGACAGTTGAGGCTTAGACCTGTGGGAAAGTCAGGATCGTGTGATATTTCCCAGGATGCAGTGGGGTCCAGGTTGTGGTGCTAACAGTGTGATGAGTGCGAATATCAGACAGACCGCCCCCAGAGCACATTCCAGAATGCATCCTTGTCTCCCCTGCCCCACTCATGTCTTTGAGCCATGGGCACCTTATGGGTACACACGCATAGAAAGCCAAAGAGAGGTTTAGGGTTCTGTGGTGTGTTTTGGCTTCTGCAAAATGCTGGGCTCATGGAGTGATATCCTAACTCAGAGAGGAGGAACCATGTTTCTGCTGGTTGATTCTAACAAGATCAGCAGTCTTAATCAGAGCGCTAAGAGACAAAACCCAGCCTTCTTGTGATAGCCAGGTGGCATCACTTCTTACCAGGGAAGCAGAGGTCTCCAGCAGGAAGTCATGTAGTGTCTGACCCCTTTTGTGGGCAAAGCCAGAACCCTTGAGATTTGTGGGGCAATGTTGCCATCCCTCCCAGATCTATACCCTTCCTGTCTTTGTAGGATCTCTGAGGTCCTTGTGCCCAGCTTTCATGGCATTTGTTTTGGCTCTTTCAAGTGTCTGTGTCCACAGGACACGGTTTCCCTCATTTTTGGATTTTAATTCTCCACCTTTGGGCCCTCTGAAGTTTTTCCTTTGTCAAAAGCTGTGGGAAGGAATGTGGCATGTGACTTCTTGTTTCTTCTTCCCACTTGCTCAGTGTGGGTGGGCAGGAGGGCAAGGCTGTCCCACAAGAGGAGTGAGGTTCTCAGGAGCCTTGGGGACACTGGGCAGTGTGACTCCTGAGTGAGGATGGCTCATTGTTCTCTTCCTGTCCTGCATTTCTGAGCTGGGACTGGACAGGAGACCTCCACTGGGCCAACCCAGCCTTATCCTGTCTCCAGCTGGGTGTTTCCACCTGAGGCCAGAGCTCTTGTCTACACTCCAGGAAGTGGGTTGTGGGGGTGGGGTGCAGATGGAGGTGAGCTGAGGGGTGACAGGTGTTTCTTCCCATTTGTTGCAGCGAGTGTAACAGCAATAGAGACTCGGTCTTGTCCTATACCAGCGTGAGGAGCAACAGTTCCTACCTGGGCAGCGATGAGATGGGGTCAGGTGAGTGCCGCTGGCGATGGGGAGGCCTCCAAGACTGTTTCCTTAGGACCTCATCCTGCTCCTTGATATCTAATGGAATGTGTTTCCTCCTGCCTACATGTCAGGCGGTATTCACTGAGCACATACGATGGGCGGGATACTCAGAGAGAATGCAGTGGCCAAGGAAACAAAGGCCATCATTAGTGCCAGGGACATGGCACAAGGACACACACACACACACACACACACACACACACACACACACACACACACACGTGTGCACACACAGCAGTGCCGTGTGGCCCTGGTGACTGTTCTGCTATCTCTCAGGCCATGGGAGCTCTAACCAAAGGCCAAGCAGCCCGGGAAAGGTCAAAGAGATGCCTGAAAACTAGAGTGTCCTCAGGCCAACACTGCCCTTTGTTACAGGCAGGCATGTGGGCAGACATCAGCAGTGTTTCATACATTAGATCATGCCAGGCTTGGAACTTTTACCAAAAACCTGACTTTTTAATTTTTCATTTTAGTCTTTATTTACTTGAGTTTTAAAAAGTTCATTTTGTGCTATGGCTATATAGCTCAGTGGTAGAGTGAGTGCTTGCTTAGCATATGTGAGGTCCTGGGTTCTACCCCAGTCCTATAATGAAAGAAAAAAAAAACAGGAAGCGAGAGAGGGAGGGAGGGAGGGAGGGAGGGAGGGAAAAATAGAGTGTATATATCAAGGTCATTATTGAGAAGTCATGTGAGGGTTCAGGGTGACGAATTCCCTGGCCTCCTGGATCTCAGGTGGTCACTCCTGTTCCCACAGACATGTATCCTTCCATTGAAGTCTGTCTATAAAATTAATTTTAATTCTACATCAATTTAGCAGAAGGAAAAGAAGTGCAAGGAAAATGGAAGACATGGCTGAACTTCAGCTAAATATTTCAGTAGATAATATAGGTGACATTGGGAAAGGCAGTCATGTGAGGCAGCTGGTTTAAGGTGACCATCTGGCTGGCTATGGTGGTTCATGCCTGTAATCCCAGCATTTAGGAGGTTGAGGTAGGATTGCCTCAAGTTCCAGGCCAGCCTTAGCTACACAGCGAGGCCAACCTAGGCTATAGTGACACCATGTCTTGATAATCACAAAGTAGAAAAGGAAATAAAACTGGGGGGTGCAGATGGACACCAGCCCTTCTCCCCACCCCTCAGGCCTTGCATTTGCAGAATGGAGGCCATCGCCTGCCTTCGTTGCAGATAGGGAAACTGAGGTTCACAGAAGTTGAGTGCTTTGGCTGGCCCCTCAGCCAGGCAGGGGTCCATCAGACCCTCTGGGTCTGGGTGCCTTCTTGAGAAAGCAGTTGGGAAGGCTTGAGCCAGGCTCATGGTGTGGCTTCTCCTCCCTCCAGGGGACGAGCTACCCTGTGACATGCGCATCCCCTCAGACAAGCAGGACAAGCTCCATGGCTGCCTAGAGCACCTCTTCAACCAGGTAGGACCTCGGGTTCCTCCCATCACCCTGGGGTCAGGGGTGGGGTGCTGTGGGTGACAGGTCCCTGCTGAGGAGGCCCCAGGGCCGCACTCACAGGACCTTCTTGCTGCCCAGGTGGACTCCATCCATGCGCAGCTCAAGGGGCCCGTCATGAGCAGGGCGTTTGAAGAGACCAGGCACTTCCCCATGGAGCACAGTTGGCAAGGTGAGGGACCTCTGAGGACACGGCCACACACTGCTCTGTGTCTCACCTGTCCAACAGCTCCCCAAGGGTTCTGGCCTTATCCAGCCCATGGCCTGTTTTGGGTCGTACTCTGGGCTGAAGATATATATTTTTTTTTTCCATTTTGAAAACACAAACCAGGTATATGTGACGGAGGCCAAGGCCATGGGCCTGCAGAGCCTTGGGTGATTACCCCCAGGCCTGCTGAAGTGAGCGTGAGGGGAAGGCTTGGAGCTCACCTAGTGAACCTCAGGCATCACCCTCTCACCACACCCTCACCACTCACTGAGCTTGCTCATAGAATCTGCATTTGTTTGCTGTGCTTATTACTAATATGACTTTCTTTGACCAAAAAACAGTCTGGAGAGATTGCTCAGTGGTTAAGGCCCTCGTCTGCAAAGCCTAATGACCTGTATTCGATTCCCTAGTCCCCATGTAAAGCCAGATGTGCAAAGTGGCACATGCATCTGGAGTTCCTTTGCAGTGGCTAGAGGCCCTGTCACACCTGTTCTCTGTCTGTCTCTCTCCTCTCTATCTCTCTCTGCCTGCAAATAAATAAATAAATACAAATATTTATTTTCAAAAAAAATCTCACCAGGCGTGGTAGTGCAGCCGCTTTCTCATTGTGCTTCTGGGCTTCCTCTTTGTTGGGAAAGGCTGGAACTACGCTGCCACTCATGTGCTTGTTCAGCTAGTTATGGCTACTAGGAAGTAGAACCTAAAAGCCTGTGACTAGTTTCCAGCTGTCGAATGATCTGTGATTGATTTGTGATGTCTGTAGTGGATTGGTTATAGCTGTGGGGAATGACAGCATCAGATGAGCAGGGTGAGGTGCTGAGATTGATTGGTGATGTCTGCCATGGGTGCAGCACTCTGAAACAGCAGTACACTTACTATGATCTTGCTCTCCACAGACCACAGACCAGAGAATGCTCAGGAGTCCTGCTAGCTTTCTTGATCTAGGGTTTTGAGCTTTGGAATCTGATGATGGACACAAGTATTTGTGCCCCCATTCTCCAAAGCCACCTCCATCACTCCCCTGGTCCTCATACCTCTTTCCTGACCCAGAGTTCAAGCAGAAAGAAGAGTGTACATTGCGTGGCCGGAACTTGATCCAGATCAGTATCCAGGAGGACCCCTGGAACCTGCCCAGCTCCATCAGGACCCTGGTGGACAACATCCAGAGATACGTGGAAGGTCAGCAGGGAGGGTGCGACAAGAGGAAGGGCTGTGTGGGGTCTGTCAGGCCCATCTCCATGCCCAGGGAGGGCCGGCCAGCATCCTGCCCTGCCTGGGGCCCAGCTGTCTTCATTGCCCTGAGAGCCACTGGGATGGAGGCCTGTTCCCTGGAAGTGTCCTCACCACCAACAGTCCTTCTCAGCTTCCAAAACGGAATCCTCTCTGTTCCTTGTCACTGAGCTCAGGGGCCACAGGAGCCCGCAGGTGGGACTCAATGCCCCGGCATCAGCACCATGAACCCCTGTTCCCATTCAGTCAGAGGCTGTTTGGGAAAGTGCTGTTTCCTTCTGCGTGTGGCTGTCCCAGGAGGCTGGCCTGTGTCTACACTTGGGTGGGGTTATGTAGCACATGCTCTCTTCAGATGGGAGAATTGTTCCAGTTCACTATAACCTTGACCATTGCTGTGGCCTGGGGTCTGCCTTGTACATCCCTGCCTAGCCTGTTGGGGTTCTGAGTCAGGGATGCTTTAGAAGGACCCAGGCCAGGGGCCACTGGTTACATGCAAGGACTTGGCTTATGTCCTGGGGCATCTCACAAGTCTGGCTTGATCCCAAACTCGTCTGTTTTCCAAACTGAAGTAGGTTGAGACTGTGGGCTCTGCAGGTCCAACTTCCAGGGCTGGGATCAGCCTGGCCACCTTCAGCTGTGTGACCTTGGTACCTTCCCTGACTTCTCTGTTCCTAGCTGTGGCAGCAGGCTCACAGCTCTCCCTTAGTGGCATGTTGCTGTGAGAACAAATAAGTCACTACAAACCAAGAATTCGAGGACATTGTACAGGCACACCCTCAGCGAGCAGCCTACACCCGCGCACATCATTACCACGCCTAGTCCCAGGGTACCTCTGTGCCTTTCTAGGGAAGAGAGCCTCAGGTGGCTAAATACAGAGCTCACGCAGATTCTTGGAGGCTCTTCTGGGCCCAAGAGAGCCACTGCAAAGGAGGATGGCTGAGTGCCCAGCCTCAGCAAGCCATGAGCTTATCCCAACACTCTGGGCTGGGCCCCGTGCAGACACACAAGCACACATAAGTTTATGTGTCTGAGTGGGGCTGTGCACATGGGTGTCTGTGAGAATACGTGTGTCCCCGTGTGAGCAGGGGCTCTGCCTCGGGAAACAAAAATGCCTGCTTTTGTCTCTGTGATAGGGACACAGGGATAGATAACGCTGGCAGTGAGGGCTCCATCCGCATTGTCCAGAGGTCCAGAAATGTACCCAAGTTCAGCTCAAGTGAGAGAGCACCTATGAGGGGCCAGAGCTGGTGGGCTGTGGGTGCCGGCATGTGTCACCTCTGCCAACCCTGCTGAGCCACCTCTTCCCTCCTCCCTCCTTCCAGACGGGAAGAACCAGTTGCTCCTGGCCCTGCTCAAGTGCACAGGTGAGTGGTAATGGGTGCCCACGGCCACAGCCCACGGCGGGCCCCTCTGGCCTGCTGAAAAGCTTGGCTTCTCCGGGGTCTTTCAGCACCTGTGTCGGGGAGAGCAGCCTTTGGTCTCAGCTTCTCCAAGAATAGTTGGAACCTTTACCTTGAGCCGAGGTATAGTCTCAGGCCTTGGAGAGTGGTCACCAAAAACCATTTGGCCAGAAGCCAGTTGTTATAAAAAGAATTTCTTCCAGAAAATCGGGACCTCAAATGACTATATTGACCACTCCTTCAGCCTGTGCCAGTCAGGGGCCGGGAAAGGGAGGAGGCACCAGGAGATGGCATTTCTCTGACCACATGTCTTAAATGTGGGGCTTGGCACAGACACAGACAGAGAGGAGAGCCGCATGGGGCAGGCTTTAGGCACATCCTTAGGAAGGACGGGGCAGGGGCACACACTTCTGAGCAGGTGGGAGAATGAGACTTGGGATCAGTTTGCTTACTTTTGGAGAACTGATTTTTATGTAACTGGCTTTTGGCACCGGAGTTGTCCACTAAAAATCCATCGTTGGCCACTTGCCCCTCATGCAGGGCACGAGGCCCTGGTCGGAGGTGTTGGGCTGGGGGTGCTGGTGGCTCAGGACCCCCACCCAGAGGCCCGTCACCTCCTGCAGACACGGAGCTGCAGCTACGCAGGGATGCCATCTTCTGCCAGGCCCTGGTGGCCGCCGTGTGCACCTTGTGGGAGCAGCTGCTGGCTGCCCTGAGCTACCGCTACAACAACAATGGAGAATACGAGGAGAGCAGCCGCGACGCCAGCCGCAAGTGGCTGGAGCAGGTGGCGGCCACGGGCGTCCTGCTGCACTGTCAGTCCTTGCTGGCGCCAGCCGCCGTGGTGAGTGGTCAGGAGGGTGAGTGCGAGCCAGGGAGGGGCGTGGCCTGTGCACTCGGCCCCCTCGCCCAGGGCTTCACAGAGCTGTGCTTATGGAGTGGCCGCTGTTGATCCATGGGTGCACCACACTGAGGGTCTCGTGAGGGGCTGGGGATTGATCCATGGGTGCACCACACTGAGGGTCTGGTGACCCAGAGGGAGGGAGGCAGACGGGAAATTGATAGCACTGGTTCTTAGCATGGACAGTTTTACCTCCAGGGAGACTTGACAATGTCTGGAGATGGCTCTGGCTGTGGCAACTGACAGGGCTGGTAAGGGGAGGGAGTGCTGCTGGCAGCGAGGGTGCAGACTTGGTGCAGCCCATCACCTCCAGAGGCCACCCCATGCAAGTACCTATAGTGACTGGTAGCTCTTAAGGCCCAGCAAGTGGACCATGGACAGCACGGCCTCCGAGCGCCCTCTGCTGGCTGCTGCTTCACACTGCTGCTTGTCAGGGAGACCACCTTCTTCAAGGTCCCTGGAAAGCACATCCCTGTCCATGTCAGTCCACACTGCCCTCTTCTCCCGGGAGCCTGGACCCAGTTCACTCACTGATGTCATCAGCATTGAGCTGACTTCAGGGTCTGCAACTCACTCCTCCTGTGGCCTGAGAGGAAGGCTGGAGGAAGGAGGGGGCTGGCAAAAGCCTGTGATGTTTCCGTAGAGCAAATGATCCAAGCTGGCCTTGCTGAGGAATTGGCATTTGAGATGTGGCTGATGCCAGCTGGAAAAAAATGGCCTAAGGAGGAGTGTGCCCAGTTAGAGGAGACAGCACATTCAGAGTCTGTGACCAGATGTCATGTGACTAGAGGGGACCAGGCTAGGGGGTGGAAGTGAAATTCGTTGGGGAGAGGGGGCTGGGAGGCTTAGGAGCCCTTAGCGGGCAGGAAGTGACATTGCTGGGGTGGCCGGTAGGTGAGAGGGATTCGAGGTGGACAGGAGAATCATCTAACTTGGGCTAAGTTTTTAAAGGTAACACATAGTCCTGGGGGGAGGGGATTAGGGGGAAGGGATGGAAACATCTGGGGTGTCCCGGTCAGAGTGACCATGCCTGGGATTTGGGGAGTGGCAGGGAGGTTGGATGGGGTGGGTGGGTGTAGAGGATGTCCTGGGTGGTCATTGGTGTGCCACGGACGGTTGGAACAGAGCGGTGAGGTGGATGAGCCCAAGGGCTGTGCGAGGAATTGGAGAGACATCCTTGGGCCAGTTGGGCTGATATGGTGAAGTCACTGGCTTTACTGGGGTCACATAGTGGATCAGAGCAGAGGTGGTTTCTGACCCCAGGAGGCAGGAAGGGCCATAGAGTGAACCACAGTGTCACGTGCAGAGCCTCACTCAGGAGGCCAACGGGCTGGAGGGTCTTGTAGATGGGTGTGGACGGGGTGACCACGGCATCCCCAGGGAAGCCCAGAGCAAGGTGGCCTCTGAGTCTCCTCACTGTCCTCCCCCCACAGAAGGAGGAACGGACCATGCTGGAGGACATCTGGGTGATCCTGTCGGAGCTGGACAATGTCACGTTCTCCTTTAAGCAGCTGGATGAGAACTCTGTGGCCAGTGAGTAAGCCCTGCCCCCGCCCTGGGGGTCAGCTCATGGTCACCCTTCCCCTCTCGTGCTCCAGACGCCCAAGCTGACCTCATCCCCAGTTCTTTAAGCATCACATCCCAGCATGAGCCTCAGAGCCAGCCTTGTGGCGTGCAGCGTCCTGTTCTTACTGAAGTTCACCCTGGATATGTCCTTCTTTAGGGGGAAGTCTTAAGATTTTTAAGGGCTTAAGTTGTAATTAACTATTTAGTTTTTTTTCTCTTCTGTTTTCTTTCTCTCTTTTAAAAATTTTTATTTTTTTTTTATTTTTGGAGATAGAGTCTCACTCTGTAGTCCAGATTGACACTGAATTCATGGTAATCCTCCTGCCTCAAGCTCCCAGATTCTGGGATTGCAGGTGTATACAACTACACCCGGTCTTCCTTCACTCTACCCACTTATTGATTCACATGCCCAGCTGCCCTCAGGTCCATACCTGGGCAGTGACTTGTGTCAGATAGCCTTAGGTTCTGGCCACCCAGCCTGGATGCTCTCTGGCACCACCTAGGGACCTTTCAGAAAGGCCATCTGTGCACTCTGACTCATGGCACATGGGGTGTGGGTCCCAGGGAAGCTGTCCTGGTCATCTGTCCAGCCATGGACCTCCTTCGGGTGTGGTGCTATCCAAGTGCGGCCTGCCCAGTCACCAGCACCTGGGACTTCTCGGTGTCTGCCCCAGACCTGCGTTAGGAACTCTGGGGTAGAGGCTGGAAGTCTGGGTATGCACAGCCCTCCAGGGACCCTGAGGCTCCTGAGTGTGAAGACCCTGCCCTAAGCCAGTGCTGGGCGGGTGGGCGGTACTGCACACCTTTCAGTTTGTTCCTGACTTCCACAGCCCTGGGAAGCTTCATGCTCCCGGGAGGCTCTGTGCCTATCTGTAATGTGTGTGTGTCCATCCACACTTTCCACACAAGAAAAGTAAGCTTTTGCCAGGCGCGGTGTCTCACACCTGTAATCCCAGCACTTGGGAGGCTGAGGCAGGAGAATTTTTTGAATTTGAGGCCATCCTGGGCTCAAAAGCAAGACCTTGTCTCAAAACAACCACCAAAAAAGAACACGGTTCTCTTGCCCCTCCAGAGTGAGCTTTCATCTCCTGGGGTAGGGCCGCGAGGGACGCCAGGGTTCTTTATGGTGCCCATTGGGTACAGGCAGTGACCACCTATCTGTCGGTGGAGTTGGGCTCAGGGAGAAGCAGTGATCGATTAGGGATGCCTGCATGGGGGAAGGGCAGGCTCTGCCATAAACATCTCCTCGTGGGTGCCTGCAAGGTGGTGGATCACAGGGGTGTCAGGAGTGGGGAGCCCCCCCCCCCAACTGAGCAGCAGTTGCAGGGTCAAGAACAAAGAGGCAGGAAGCCAGGGGCAGTGGATCGAGTGGAGGGAGGAGTCGTGGGCTGTCTGTGGTTACTGGGAGGGAGGACAGGTCTTGGACTATTCTCTGGACGGGTGGTTCATGGAGGTCCCAGCAGGTCACTCTGGGGTGAGTGAACATGAAGTCCCTTGGTGCCACCCTGAAGCTGTCCCTATGAGATGAGGGCTGGAGGCCTGAGGCTGGCTTTCTTGGGTGCCTGGGGAGGAGGACCCAAAACTGCTCGGACGTAGTGGGCCAGAAGCTCTGGCCTCAGTGGTGAGCTACCCAGCCCACCTTGCTGTCCACAGACACCAATGTCTTCTACCATGTTGAGGGCAGCCGGCAGGCTTTGAAGGTGGTCTTCTACCTCGACAGTTTCCACTTCTCGAGGCTGCCCTCCCGCCTGGAGGGTGGAGCCAGCCTCCGGCTGCACACCGTGCTCTTCACGAAAGGTGAGCAGAGCCCCTGAGGGACTTCGGGGCCTGGCCAAGGCCATCGAGACCCTGGGTCCAACACCTGCCCTTCCTCACAGCTCTGGAGAATGTGGAGGGGCCGCCTCCTCCAGGCAGCCAGGCCGTGGAAGACTTGGAGCAGGAGATCAACGCACACTCCCTGGAGAAGGTGCAACAGTATTACCGCAAGCTCAGGTAGCCTGGCAGCCGTGTGGGGCAGGGGCAGGGAACCCTGAAGGGTGACAGACAAGCCCTAGCTTGGAAGCAGCCCAATGCCCTTCTTGAGCACCAACTGTGCCTAGCCATTCTAACCCATTTTACGGATGAGAATGCTGAGGCCCAGACAGCATACATGGCCCACCCAAGGTCATACAGCCTGACAGCCAAACGGGAATCCTGTGGGTGATGGGAGCAGAGAGGGTCTCTTTGGCCTGCTTTACTCTTCGTGGGAGTTGGGGTGGGGGCCCAGATTCTTGGGCTTTGAGGAAAGAGTGTGGTGCCCAGGGCTGGGTGCTGCCCTGAGGAGCAGAGAGAAGCGGAGAGGCACAGGCTTGGTCTATAGAGCAGCAGACTCTTCCACCACTCAGTCCACCATGCCCTCAACCAGGCCCCTCTGGAGTCCTGCCCTCTCCCTCCTCTGAGCAATGGGGAGGCCTGGAATGGAAGACCTGGTTTCACAGGGAGGGGTGCTTTCCTCCCAGGCCCCCACCCATTTTTCCTGCAAGAACACCCAGCACGGATCTAAACAGGCCTCTGTTGATCTGCTGTGCCTCTCTGATCACCCCTTCACCCCGTCATTCACCCCGCGTGTGTTCACTGAGCTCCGTGGGCTGCATCTTATTCTGGGTGCCTGCTTGGGAGTCAGCAGGGAGTGAAGCAAGTCCCGTTTATAATGAACACACGTTCTGCCTAGAGCTGGGCAGCCAAAATCCGGCCCAGCCCTTGTGTGTGAATAAAGTTTTATTAGTACACAGCTACATCTGTTCCTTCATGCATCTACTGTGGTTGCTTTTTGAAGCATATATGAACTCTTTGATGCCCACGGCCTAACGTTTACCAGTTGGCATTTTTTTTGTTTTTGTTTTTGTTTTTTCGAGGTAGGGTCTCACTCTAGTCCAGGCTGACCTGGAATTCACTATGTAGTCTCAGGGTGGCCTTTAACTCACGGCGATCCTCCTACCTCTGCCTCCGAGTGCTGGGATTAAAGGCGTGCGCCACCATACCCGGCTCCAGTTGGCATTTTTATGGAAAGTTTAGGGGTGGGGTTGGACCATGAGCTTGTAAACACAGAACCACACCAGTGCCAAGTCCAAGTGCTTGGGAAGAGAGAAGGCAGGGCAGGATGGAGGGCAGAGGTGTGGGGGCTGCTCCTCTCTGGAGGGTCCCCCAGCAGCAGCAGGTGACAGTGGGCATGGATACCCTGCAGGGCGCTTAGTGATTCCTTCTGATGGTCCAGGGAGGGCATAGGACACAAGGCAGGGCAGGAGGACCTTCTTGTGGTGCCAGAGTCTCAGCCCCATCTCTCTCACACAGGGCGTTTTACCTGGAACGGTCTAACCTGCCCTCAGACGCCAGCAGCACTGCCATGAAGATTGACCAGGTGTGCCACCACCCCTCAGAGTAGGGGCACAGTGGGGACATTCGGGCCAGGAGTCAGCACAGACGCAGGGTTAGCCCCAGCCAGAATCCTGGCCCAGGGGCTCTTCCTCTAGGCAGTCCCCCAGGCTTGCTTCCTTCCCTCCAAGAAATGCCTTGGGTGACAGCCTTGCTGGCCTCCTTAGCCTGTCGTCACAGCATGTCTCGGGCTGGGGCACCCAAGGGTCCAAGTCAGAACTTCATGCCAGGTGTGGCCCATTCAGTATGCCTTCTGTCTGTTTCAAATGTGTGGTCAGCATTTGGCCATACGATTTTTTTCCATAGAAACAGAAGTTTCCAGCTGCTTTGGCCAGCGGAAAGATTTGAGTTCTGGCTGTTGGGCCCCAGCGGCCCTGAGCAATTGCCACCCCTTCTAAGGAGTGGCTTGTTCCTGCCGTTTCCCCACAGTGCACCTCTCTGGGCCTCCAGGTTTCACAGACCGGCCTTGAATTTGAGACTGGTTTGGGGGTGCTGGCTTTGAGGTTGGAGGCTCTGAGAAGCAGGGGCACAGTCCTTTGGGACTTTGTAGTCTGACCCGCACTACAGAATATCACTGTATCCCTCGGTGCTTGCAGGGAGCTGAGCCAGAAGGGAAGGCTTGTCCTGGGGGGAGGCCACTGGAGCCGTTTGTGATGGGCTGGAGAGGACGAGAGATGGTGCCAGGCAAACTTAGATGGGGCCACATTTGGGCCGGGGAGGACAGGGCCGAAAGATGAACACTAAATGCCAGCTTGTAGGGCAGTGGGAGACATGATGGCTGACACCTAGGTGTCCGGGGAGTCATAGGTCAATTGGAGAGGAGCTGGGAGGACTCTAGGTGCCTAGTCACTCAAGTCCTTGGACACCTGTCACACCCCTCACAGCTGATACGTCCCATCAATGCCCTGGATGAGCTCTGCCGTCTCATGAAGTCCTTTGTGCACCCCAAACCTGGTGCCTCTGGGAGCCTGGGCACTGGCCTCATCCCCGTCTCCTCCGAGCTCTGCTATCGCCTGGGGGCTTGCCAGATCTCCATGTGTGGCACCGGCATGCAGCGGTGAGCCTGAGCTGTGGACCAAGCCTGGGGAGCTGGGCAGGATCTGGAAGTTGGGGACCCAGGCAAGGAGGCAAGGGCAGACATGAGGCACAGGCCGTGCCTCACTCTGATCTGCTGAGGTTGTCAGGACTCCAGACACCATCGTCTGCCCAAGGCCCTGGGCTCTCACTGAACCCTAGGATGCCTCTCATTGTGGGCATGGTGTGGACGGCTTAGGGGAGATGGCTCTCAGGAGGACTGAGAAGGGGGACCTGTCTGGTAGCCTTCCTGAGAGAGGACAGATGGCTGGGCAGCAGGAAGTGTCTCTGGTCTCACTGTCTCTCTCCCTCACTGCAGAAGCACCCTGAGTGTGTCCCTGGAGCAGGCGGCCATCCTTGCACGAAGCCACGGGCTGCTGCCAAAGTGCGTCATGCAAGCCACGGACATCATGCGTAAGCAGGTGAGGCCATGGCTACAGCGAGGGGGCGCGGGGACCGTGAGCCTTCACCTGACCATGTGGTCTCTGCCACTCCAGCCCAGCTCCCATTCTTTCTGTCCCTGGGGGCCCTGAGCTCTTCAGGGCCCAGGCCTGACAGTTCCTCTTCCAGGGCCCTCGAGTGGAGATTCTGGCCAAAAACCTCCGAGTCAAGGACCTGACACCCCAGGGTGCACCACGGTGAGTGGCCGTTCTACCCGCTTCCTGCCCACTCCCACCCTCCCTTCCAGGACGCCTAGCCTTCCCCAGGCAGAGCCATGGTGCTCCAGGTTCACCACTCATGAGGACTTCGTTTTGGGAGCCACGTCCTGTCATCTGTTACCTGGATGACAGGACAGACAAGGCCCTGAATGATCTGTGGGGTGACTGTTGGGAGGGACTCTCTTGTCCTTTTGCCCACTGACCCCCCCATGTGGTCTTAGCTTTCCCTGCCCGCCCTCAGTTCAGCCAGCCTCTTCTTCCTGTCTGCTCTGTGTCCAGCGGCTGGCTGCCCTGAGTTCTAAATAGCTCTTTGTTCTGACTCCCAAGCACTTGTCTCAAAGGTTCCCAACATGTCCCCAAGACCAGGGCACTGCCCCTGGATGCTCGCCGCAGCCTGTTCGTGTTCTCTTCTGACCTCGGCTCTTTGCTGTGCTGTTGTGGTACTTTCTCTGCTCTGGGCACTGCGCTGCCTGCCTGCCCTGTGTGAGCAAGGCCCTGCTGAGATTCCTCTTTGGCAGGTGGGGTCATGGAGTCTCAGAGACTTTCAGGAGCTTTTCTGAGACCACAGCTCAGTAGACAGAAGAGCAGGATGTGGCCTCAGGCAATTGAAGTCTAGATACCCAGTTCTCATCCGTGTGTCACAGTATGGCCCTGCCTGTCCCTGACCCCACAGCGGCCCCTAAAATCCCCCCTCCTTGTGGCCTTTCCGGTCCCCTCTCCTGCTTGCAGCTGAGGAGATACTTCATTGTGAAGGTACAGAGTGGTGTCCCCCACCAAGGCCCTTCCAAAAACGAGGGAGCCAAGGGCTGCCAGTGGATGCCCCCCAAAGTCTTTGGGTTGCAGGAGCAAAAGGGCCACTGCCCAGGTCTGCATCCCATACACACCTGGATACAAACATGTCATTTGTAATTACCCTGCCAGCCTCCACGGGGACAGAGTCACCCTCGGGAGGGCCTGAACATCAGGGGTGGCACAGGCCACATCAGTATTTGTCCTCAGCATTTGTTTTTCTGGGCATGAACTAACCTGTCAAAGTAAAACGGGAAGGAATAGTAGTCAGTGTCAGCCACCAAGCCCCTCCTCATGCCCTCTGTCCCTCCTGCCAGCCTCTACCGCCTCTGCCAGCCTCCGGTGGATGGAGACCTCTGAATATGGACATGCCACGTCTCTGCCATGTGCGAGGACACAGTGGGCACAGACACGGCCCCTGCTGCGCCAGGACCTGCCCAGCTTCCCTTACTGCCCGTGCCCACACTCTTCCACACTGGCCGATGGCCCCGGGCTGGCACATTCTCTACACTTCCAAGTGCTGGATGCCACCAGCCCCAGGGACACCTGCGCCCCGACACGGGGAAGATGAGGGGGCGCTGCAGCCGGAGGCCCATGGACCCCACTTCCTCGGATGGCGCAAGCTGCACTTTGAACCCTGGGTTCTTCCCAGTTCACATTCCAGGAGACTGCTCCTGTCTCCTCTCCTGCCCGTAGCTTCCAGAGACGCCCCTAACCCTGCACTAACCTGTTCGGCAGACTCAGGACAGACGGACCTCTGCCAGGGAGATGGAGACAGAGCACCGTAGCTTCACCCAAACGACATGCAAGAAGCCCCACCAGCTTCCAGGGCCGCCTGGTGCCACGGGAACTTTAGCCAGCAGCCCTGGCTTCAGATCTGCTCTGACTTTGCTTATGTGGCCTCAGATCCCTGTGGTTTATGTTTGGGGCTTTTTCTTGTTGTTTTTGTTGGTGTTGTCAAGAGCTTTTTTTCCCCTCTAAGGTTTTATGGCTATGTATTTGACATCTTAAATTTCAGAGCAAAGTCTGTTGCCTGATGGGTCCAACTTATGGTAGTAGTGACAACTTTACCCAGTTCTACTAAAAAAGAAAAAAAAAACAACTAAATTATTGAAGAAAAGATTAAGACACCAGTATTTCTTCCTTTTTAATATTAGTCATAAGGTATGACTTGCAGGGTCCCCTGGTTCCTGCCTCAGTCCCCAGCATCCGGCCCATGGTGTAGGAACGTTGGCTTCCAGGGAGAGGTGGCCAGGCCAAGGTGTGGACTGGGGCCTCGATGGCTCTAGGCGTCTCAGAGCAGGGTATTTAGGACTTGAACCAGAAAGGCAGAAACTCCCCTGCCCAACTTTTGGGCAGAGGGCTGGACGCGAAGCCACCTTGGCAGGTTGTCCCCCAGCTTCTGAATATCTGCAGGGACATGTCACCACACAGGAGGAAGAGACCCTGCTGCTTGTCACCTCCTGATTGGCTGTGAGGCCTGGAGCGGGGCTTCTGCTGGTCCTCTTGACCCCCCAAGGGTGACCTTTCTCTTGCCACAGAGCTGGCATTCTTCCCTGTCTTGTTTCTGTCTAGAAAATCAAGGCCCCATGTTAGCCCCACTGAGGGGAACAGAGAAGGGCCCTGAGGGTCAGGGCATTATGCCTGGTTTACTTTAAAATGTACAAATTCTTCTTGTTGAAATCATGATAGATTTTTTTATTATTATTAAAAGTTTATAATACAAAGCTGGCCTGTGATCTGCTTGTTTCGTGGTGAGTGTCCTGGGTAGCTTCCTGCTCTGAAAGTTACATGGAGGGCAGTTTGGATCTTGGCAGGCAGCATCCTGGAGCCAGCAGTGTTAGCACTCCGTGCCTCAGTTTCCCCCCAGTCATGGAGACAGTATTCCCCTTGCAGCGGGCTGAGTGTACACCACCCGAGACCGCAAGACAGGTCTGCAATGCCAGCTGGGTTTTACACTGAATTTCAGATTTCTTTTGGATTCTAAGCTCCCGTCTTATGGTGGGAAAATGGTTTATTTTTCCTGAAGTTCCCTGCCCCCTCTCAAGTTGGTCCCATGTGTACAGGAGTCAGGGCAGGTCTGTGGAATGGCAGAGCCATCCTCCTCTGCCCCAGCCTAGGGGCCCTTGGGATCAGAACACTCATTCCTGGTGGGACTTGGTTCCTGGCCAGTCAGAATTCAGGCTGGTGGCCTTGGAAGGCCGTCTCACTGGCCTCCTTGGGGACACTGCTGAACTGATGCCCCTCCTGGCCTGGCCATCTCCCATGATTCTCTTCTTTTGAGCTCCCTTGCAAATCTGTCCCAAACCCATTCTGAAAGCCCTTTGGGGTCCTCCCAGGGAGGTGTCCTAATATTCAATTCTGGTTTCAAATGACTCCATTCTGTCACAGGGGAGTCTTTGGGATTACCTGAGGCCAGTGTCTGGATTCAGAGAAAGTCACTAAGGAGAGTTGTTACCTGTTTAGAGAGGTCACCAGGCAGGATTCAAGGTCTCAGGTGACCTCACAGGAAGCATCTTGTCAGTCTGCTTTCAGCCCTGGGGTCTGCAGAGGGAACCCAGGAGTGGGAGCTGGGGGCATGTCAGGATCTCTGTGGCCTCAGGGACAGCGGCATCTGCTGGGCTGGTGGGAGAGCTGGTCCTGCTCAGCAGACAAATGCAGTGTGTGGTGGTGTCTCAGGCCAAGGCTCTTCAGCAAGGGATGTGGTTTTCACCCGTTTGCCCTGGGTTGAAACTTGGAAATGGATGTGGGAACATTGCCCATCTTCCTGAGAGTGTTTCTTAAAAAACAGATGGGTTTCACTTTAGAACTTCCTCTTCCTTTCTCTTCCCTTTTCCTTCCTCCCACCCTTCCTTCCTTTCTTCCTTCTTCTCCCTTTCCTCCTTCCCTCTATCTCTTCTACCCTCCCTTCCTTCCACTATTCCTTCCTTCTTCCCTCCCTCCCTCCCTCTCTTCTTTCTTTCTTCCTTCTCTCCTCTTCCCTTTTCTTCCTCTCTCTTCCCTCCTTTGGTGCTGCTGATTATGCATGTTAGGAAAGCACTCTACCACTAAGTTACATCCTCAGCCTTTGCCTTTATGAGACATAGTCTCCATATGTAGCCCAGGTTGGCCTGGAACTCACTGTGTAGCCCAGGCTGTCTTTGGACTCACTCTGTAGCCTAGGCTGGCCTCCAACTGGAGATCCTCCTGTCTCAGCCTCCCCGGGGCTGGGGTCCAGGCATGGGCAACCCCCACTCCTCACTTCTGAATTTTAGTTTCTCTTGGACCATCAGCTCTGCTGCACAGGTCAACTTCCTACCTGGTGACCTGGTGTCAAGGAGTAGCCCCAGCCCATGTGGCCCAGCGTGCTTCTCTGCTGGCTAGCTCTGGAGGAGACCCACCTTGGGAAGACGTGGTGACTAGGAGCCACGGTAAGAGCAATGTCAGGAGGGGCAGGTGCTGCCCCACCACACAGGGCTCCAAGGGTGAGTCCTTGTGCACCTGCAATCCCAGCACTGGGGAGGAGGAGACAGGAGGATTGGGAGTTCAAGGTCAGCTTCTGCTACAAGGTGAGTTTGAGGCCAGCCTGGGCTACTCATGTACAAAAAACCAGGACTGGAGAGATGGCTCAGTGGTTATGGTACTTGCCTGCCAAACCTAACGACTTGAGTTGGATTCACCAGCTCCCACATAAAGCCACATGTACAAAGGAGAGCATGCATCTGGAGTTTGTTTGCAGTGGCTGCAGGCCCTGGCGTGCCCATTCTCTGTCTTTGTGTCTCTCTGCTTGCAAATTAAAATATATATATATATATATATATTAGGAAGCCAGGGGTGGCTAGGGAGGGGGTGTTGGCTACTTTATCATTTCATCTTTTAGTAGCTCCTGAGTGCCCTGGGAGCAGAGTGTAGGTCCATCCTGTGTGCCAAGTTCTGGGCACTAGTGAATCATGGGTAAGTAAAAGGAATAAAGGCCAGTTGCACAACCATAACCACCATAGGTAAGCTGCCTGTGTTTCTTTCTGGCTGGGGACTGTCAACATCAATACCTTGCCTGTTCCACTGCTCTGGCTGCCTCAGTGCTTGCTGAGTGGCATCTAGGGATGTCACCACCTCTCCTCCCAGAGGCTGTTTTCCTTCAAGCAATGGAGAACGCACAGAAAGCTACCAGAAAGCTCTGGGCCTGAAGTAACTTCCTAGAGGCATGCGGTGTCTAGTCTGTCCAGCAGAGGCCGCCAAGGGCCTGTAGCTCCCGCCTAGTCCCCTCCAGGAGCTGTCCTGTGCTCTCTGGTGACAGGGCCTGCTGGCGGTGGGCTGGGCCTCTGTGGGATGGGTTTCATACAGTCCAGACTGACCTGGAATTCACTATGTAGTCAGGCTGGCCTCGATCCCACTACCTCTGCTTCCCGAGTGCTGGGGTTAAAGGTGTGCCCCACCACACCCTGCACACATAGATGTTTGCTATTTCCTTTTGGTTTTTTTCTTTAGTTCCCTGTTTTTCATGATTTCTTTTTGCTCCTCCATTTTTCTTAGCTCTTCTGTTTCTTTGATCCATAGTATATCAATGAGCTCCCACGTTCTGATTCTTTCCTTTCCCCTTCCCTTCTCTCCCTCCGTTGCCTTCTTGGGATGCAACCTTTCTTTTATTCCCTCGTGGAACCCGGTAGAAGCCGTGGCCGCCAGGTGGCACTGTGGGCCAGGCCATCCGGTGTTCAGCAGGCAGGTGAATCCCAGAGCCCACAGGTAGCTGCTGTCAGCAGGAGTTCCAATTCAAGATTCCCCGTGTGGCATGTGACCCCCCCCAGTACGTCCCTTCCCCTCTTGGCACTTCCATTCAATACCTGTGAAAAGAGGGCATGCGGCCAGTTTCTCAGGGGACAATCACTTTTGGGCCAGCCCACTTCTGTCTTTTGAAGGACCAATGTGGCACTGTGTGCTCTCTGTGGACCAGGCTCATTGAGCGGGGCTTAAAGGCATCAGCCCACATGACCCTCTTACAAGCCCTGAGAGACCCCACTTTACAGAGGAAATGGGCTGGGGAACCACCTCTCCCCATGAGCTGCAGGTCTGAGCCAGTAGCATTACATTTGGCCAGTGGGAGACACCGTAGTTACTGGATTTCATGGACACCTCCAGGTGCACCATGGGAGACTCTGTTTTAGTCCTAGAAGCTGCTGGAAAGAAGGATGGAAGAGAGAAGGGCAAATAGGCCACCTTGCCAAAGAAAGTGCCCAAAGCTGCCAGAACAGAGGAAGGGTCTTTGTTGCCATGTAATGATGAGAGGTGCCTCAGGCCCTTTGCACGGCCCTCTCCCCACTCCCATGGCCTCTCCCTTTGTCCCCGTGTTGATTGACGTATCTGTTTATTGACTGCCTCTGGCTCCGACCATTAAGCTCTCTTGGGTGTGGGTTCTTGTCTGTCTCATTTGTTACCATCTGAGATCATCAGAAAGTGGGAAGGGCATCCTAGTGACCCCTACTGGTCTCTCCTCTGGGAACTTGAGGTCCTGGCCTCCCAGCCTTGTGTGGTATCAATATTGTGAGAGGAGACCCAAGTCAGGCATGGTGTTCACAGATGTGTTGGGGAGGACAGCCACCGAGGCCAGAGCAGCCGCAGGGTGACATGTGTGCAGGTGTGGGGCACGCTCCATGGACCTGGCAGGTGGGTGCTGAGTGTGGGATTCCGAGGTCCAAAGTAGTCTTTCATGCTACAGGCTCTGCTGGATGAGTCAGTGGGCAAAGGCGAAACTGTGGCCGTGGTGGTCCCCCTTTGAGGACTGACAACTGTCCTTCATGCACGGTGACTCGGAGTCAAGGTCCCAAGTCGGAGTTCTGTGTGAAGACAGAACGCAGAGACTTGCTGGAGGGCCCGTGCCTTGGGATCCAGCCAAGCGCCCCTGACTCCAGCACCCAGGAGTCTCAACACCGTCATCATCTGCACTGGTGTTGGAAGACCAGCTCCTGGCTCTCCGATGCCCTGGTCCACCTGTCTCACCACCCTGCATTCGCCCCGTCTGGCCTACACTTCTGGAATTCTCCCTATACTTCAGGCTTTCCTTCCTCACCTCCACCTTGGGCCTTTGCACTGGCTGTTTGCTCTGCCCTCCCCTTGGATCCAGCCTTTCCTGCGGTTGACTCCTTTCCACCCCACCATTCAAGTCTGAGTGATAAAGATGGCGCCACCATTGATTCTCATGCAGCACGCTTCCCTCTACCGTGGTCAGGTCCCTGGCTCTACCCAGTGAACTGTCAGGCTCCTCTAGACAGACTGCACGTTCCTGGGGTTGGCACCTTCAAAAGCTTCAGGCTAGCTCCTGGCATAGTGACCAGAGCATAGCAGATGCTTGACCATTCTTGTTGATGTGATGGGATGTCTCAGTGAGTGAGCTAACATCACACGCAGGAGGATTCCAGCCACCAAACCATCTCCCCTTCATTTGAGGGGATTATGCTAGCTTGATCTCCTTGGAAAATCCATGCTGGGCCTCTCTACCTTCTCTCGTCTTATCCCGCCCAGCTTCCTAGTGGCTTTGTGCTGTTTCTCCAGTATCCACCTAAAATGTTGGGCATGGTGCCTCCCCTGTAATTCCAAGACTGGGGAAGAAGAGGTGGGAGGATCCTTAGGGTTCACTGGGCAGCTAGCCTAGCCTAATTGGTGAGCTTCCGGCCAATGTGTCTGTTCACGTGTGTGGGTGTGTGCGTGAGGCCAGGTGTCAATGTTGAGGGTCTTCCTCAGTCACTCTGAACTTGTGTTTTTGAGACAGGTTCTCAGTGAACCCAGAGCTCATCTATCCAAGCAGACTAGGGAGCCAGCGAGCCCCAGGGTCTTCCCGTCTCTGCCTGCCAACACTGGGACCACAGCTGATCACACAGGACCTGGCCTTTTCAGGTCCTCATACTTCTTTGAGAAGTATTTTACCCAGTGAGCACCCCAATTTTTAATTTTTGAATAAGGGGCCTGAAATTTTTGTTTTACTCCAGGACCCACAAATTTATTCCCCAAGGTCATCTTGTACTGAGATGGGAGCCAGCCATGGGTTCATACCCCCTTGCCTGGTGGTTGGTGGAGGTTGACCCATTCTTGATCAGTAAGACGCAGGGGTCTTGTGCTGGGGAAATCCTTGCTGTATGGGGCGGGGATGGAGGAGGGCAACTCCTGGGCTATGTGCTCTTCTCCCCAGGCGTGTCACATGGTTACTTCTCATTATGGTTTCTGTAGCAGTTACCTTCTTGTTGCTGTGATAAAACATCTGACCAGGAGGATCTTGTGGAAGGAAAGGGTTTATTTCAGCTTACAATGTTGAGGGAAGTTTCTTCCCTTCGAGGAAAGCACTCCAGGCCTGAGCAGGAAGCCTGGGTCACATCTCCACACCAGTGGGAAGGAAGGAGCTGAATTTTACGCATTTTGTTATTTCACTTGGGGAATGATCAAGTCTCTTTTTCATAGGCAGAAAACTTCAGATTTTGGTGTCATTTGTTACAGTGTTGTATGGCATTCTGAAACCGTTCCATCGGGGTGATCTGGACATTCCCAGACTCAATATATGATAGTGGTTGGGTAGCCGGATACCATAGTGCATCTTTTCCCTACATACACCCTGCCATTCAAGGCATAGAGTTTATGCCTTGAGTTAGCTCTGAACACCCAGTGGGCTGGACCAATAAACTCGAAGACCCACCCCTACTGACACACTTCCTCTAGCAAAGCTCCCAAAGGCACCACAACTTTTCTCGAATTGCCACCAGCCAGCTGGGGACCAAGTATTCAAATACATGAACCTATGGGAGACATTTCACTCATAAGTGTCACAGTTTCCCTGGAATATTCCAGACTCTTCACTGTTTCAACTTCACCCTTGACATGCAGCCAAGTCATGCTTTAGATCCAAGTCAGTTGTGGCCATGTGCTGCTACTTCAGGAAGAAGTCCGAGCTCCTCATAGCAGGGTCCTTGTGCCATGGCTCCATCCGCTGTCAGCCCCCTCCTCCATCACCCCTATGCAGGTCACCATGCGCTCTGGTCCCAGGGACTGTTCCTGCTGCTGGAGTGCACTGGAGGCTGCCATTCTCACCTAAAACCTTCAGTGACATCTGCTGCCCTGAGTGAAACCCAAAGTCTTTATCATGGTTATGACTTTATGTGATCTGGAACATTCCCTGATCACATATCTCTGTCCCCTGCTCACTTTGGACCAAGCATAAACCCCACCACAGGGTCTTTGCACTGGCTGGACCTGATGCCTGAAATGCTCTCACTCTAGATCTTCTTGTGGCCAGAATGTCTCTCCATCCTGAGTCCCTTCTCTGACACCTCCAGCACCCCCATCTCCCCCGAAGGCACATACTATCCTTCTAGTCTATCAGGCTATGCTGGTTCCTTCTTGGGGCTTCCCAAATCTGTGATAATCTTACTCATGTGATTTTGTGTATCGTCCTGCTCAGCGCCAGCTCCATGAGGGCCAGAACACAGTAGTGTCCAGTGCTCAGGACACCAATAGTAAATATCCACCAAGCGAATGATTGAAGAAGAAAAAGCTCCCTCCAGCTCCAACCCACCTGTCTCCTATCCCACGAAGCCTCCCACATTTGAGAGCTAATGGAGAATGTGTTCATGCTAATGAACCCTTTTTCTGGAGAAGATAAGCATATTTTAATAAGGAGCATCTAGAGACACACTTTCACCCCAATAATGAGAATGTAAATGATGATGATGAGGGTGGCATGGATGTTTCAGGCGCGGAAGTCCCAGGAGGCATTGAGTCACAGAACCATGCAGGACTCCTGGAACAGGTGAGGACAATACCATCATGGAGGCCAGCATAGGGCCAGTGACAAATGTCCACTCAGCCACCTCCCCTGGTTCTGACACTGGACAAGTCACTTTCCTTCCTCCTGGGTGTCAAAGGCTCCTCTGTAGATGAAGTAAGCCGGGCGTGGTAGCGCATGCCTTTAATCCCCGCACTCGGGAGGCAGAGGTAGGAGGATCGCTGTGCGTTCAAGGCTACCCTGAGACTACATAGTGAAGACTATCTCAAAAAACCAAAACCAAAACACCTGAGTCTATGGGGGACATATATTCAAATTCCAGCCACCACACTGAGGATTCTGGTGACATTGTGTGGGCAGAAAAAGAATTGTTGGATGTCCTTCAGGACGGTGCACACTGGCTGTCCTGGTTCCCACCCAAATTGACTCACATATGCACCCTCTCCCTGTCTTATCCTAGAGCCTACACCAACTTCACATGGAAGCAAAACATTTGTGCATGATTTGAGTGTGGCCTGGAGGCTCTGTGTGTGTGTGTGTGAATGCATGTGTTGTGTGTGTGCATGTTCATGTGTTTTTGAGCATGTATTGTGTGGAGGCCAGGGGTTAATGTCAGGTATCTTTCTCTGTTACTCTCTGCCTCTACTTTTTTTTTTGTTTTGTTTTGTTTTTTTTTTGAGGTAGGGTCTCGCTCTAGTCAGGCTGACCTGGAATTCACTATGTAGTCTCAGGCTGGCCTTGAACTCACAGTGATCCTCCTACCTCTGCCTCCCGAGTGCTGGGATTAAAGGCGTGCGCCACCATGCCCGGCTTTCTGCCTCTACTTTTTAAAAGATAATTTAATGTATTTAATTGGAAGCAGAGGGAGAAGAGATACAGACAGAGAGAATGGGCGTGCCAGGGCCTCCAGCCACTGCAAACGCCACTTTGTCACTTTGTGCATCTGGCTCTACGTGGGTACTGGGGAATTGAACCTGGGTTGTTAGGCTTTATAGGCAAGAGCCTTAACTGCTGAACCATCTCTCCAGCCCCTGTCTTTACTTTTTTGAGACAAGGTCTCTCACTGAGCCTGGAGTTCATTGAATCAGCTAGACAGCTAGCCAGCAAGTACCTGCTATCCTCCTGTCTCTACCTCCCTAGAGGTGAGATTACAAGCATGTGCCACCATACCTGGCTTTAACACGGGTGCTAAGGATTGAGCTCAGGTCCTCACATGCAGCAAGAACTACCCAGGGAGACAATCTCCCGGATGAAGATGCTATTTTAGGCACACATGCTGCCTTCATTGTCCTTTCTTCAAACAAGCCACTCCTGACCTTTCTTCTCACCCCTTCCAAATTCATTGCAAGGACCTTGCTCTCCTGACTAGGAGATCTGCTCATTCGCACATTGAAAGATGATTTATTTCATTGCAAATAATTGTCCTTTTATTTCCTTTTCATAATCCATTTAAGGCACCCTAATGAGTTTTTAAGTGGGTGTGTGATGCTATGGGTTAATTATTTATGACTTTCATTTCAGGGCAGTCAAGAAATCATTTAGCACATTCCTTCCCTGAGAGGTCGTGAGATCTGACAGGGTGGAGAACCACTGGCCTGGATCCAGCAGCATTCATGGGCCGGGGGGGTGGGGAAAGCCTGGGCCTTCTGGTACATGGACTACTGGGTTTGGAGCTGGGATTGAAGGGTGAGTGTGGCGGGTGGGGTGGCATCAACATTGTCCATGATACCACTCCCACCCGGTAGGTGTTTTGAAGGAGCTGCTTCCAAAGACAAAACAACTGGAAGAAAGAGAATCTGCTGGTGGGAATGAGCCATCAGTTTATCTCTTCAAGTCCAATCAAGAGACGACAGAGGGAGGGTGATGTGTCTGGCTTTGGGTGACATGGCATCTACCCCTAAATGGCTGTGAGATTTGGGGTAGATGTTGGCAGCAGCCTAGGGGACATGTGTGGGACTAGATACCATGGAGGATGGCGTGCCATGCCATCAAGGAAACATCAATCTGGGAACATTTATTAGGGATTCGGAATTTAATGGTTACCTGGGAGGCTGGGAGTGTCTCATCTCTGTCTACTTGGTTGGTGGCCACACCTGATCTCCATGGTGGACCTCATGCAGTCAGGCTCACAAAATGTTCCTTGCATCATGTAAGGGAAGAATTCCAAAGGTGTAGGAGACAGGGATGTGAGAGATGATAAGTACACTTGCTCCTTCCCCACTCCATGTCCCCAGAGGAACACAGAGGCGCTGGGTCTGCTCAACCCAGTCTAACTTGTTCAGCCTGTGGAGAGGTATATGGCTCTTGGAAAATGATTTTAAATTTAGTCAGGTGGTGAAGTTAATTACAGCTGTGGTTCCAGACATATTATTTTTGCTTGAGCAAATAAACATGCCCTCCCCAACCCTCATGGACAGCTACAGTGTTGTTTTTTCTGGATTAATTTATAAGGACACAGGGAAGAGGTTTGTACTTACCCATTGGACCCAACAGCTTGTGCCCCACTCTTACCTCATCCTGTGCTGACATTCGTACTGTGTAGAGTCTTCAGAGATTCTGCCCTACCTTTCCATTGCATCGTGTTGCACACTGGCACACTACATCAGTGATCCTTGACTATTTAGACCTAATGTGCTAAAAGAAGCAGGAATACTTCGTACACACCAAAGTACATCCTAATCTAGGTTCCAGGTTCATATGAGTAAGGGTTTAAGCAGGAGACAGAACGCATGCCAGTTATTTTAACAACAAAAATAGGTCACACACTCTAGTCCCACAATGCTGGGATGAATCCTAACCAGACATAGTTTATAGAAGGAACTGGATTTCAGGCTTACAGATCCTGGGGAAGTTCCATCAGTAATGGGAAAAGCTGTTTTCATACATCCAAGCTGAGATAAACAACCAAACAGCCAGCAAAAACCAAAAACAGCAGGCACACACCATCAGCAAGCAGGACCCCCAGAGCTGAAACCTCTCAGGATATCTTGGGGCTGAAATTCAGATCCACCCCCAGCGTCACCTCCTCTAGTCAGGGGGCTGGAGATCCAAGTCACAGGTTTAATTTTAACATCTGAGTCAGTGGGGGACAAACATTCAAAGTACTTACCCCAATCTGCCCCTGGCCCTCATGAACTCATAATCATCTTACACTGTAAATCATATTTAGTCCAATTTCAAAGATGCCCATAGTCTTTACCAAGTTTAAGACTATCCCTTAACTGTGAGTCTTATAACATGAAAACAAGTTACATACTTCCAACATACAATGGCACAGAGTAAACATTTCCATTGTTATACGGTATGACAAAGAGAGACTAGACCAATGTAAAATCACTAAGCATTAGGTAAACATCAAATATCTGCAGTTCAAGTCTCACATTCATAACCAGTGATGACAGTCTGGATTTTTAAAAAATACTTTATTTATTCATTTTCAAGCAGAAAGAGAGAGAAAGAGAGAGAGAGAGAGAGAGAGAGAGAGAGAGAGAGAAAGAGAGAGAAAGACAACACCAGGGCCACCACCTTGTAGGTCTGGCTTATGTGGGTACTGGGGAATTGAACCCGGGGCCTTAGGCACTGGTGACAAGTGCCTTAGCCACTGAGCCATCTCTCCAGCCAATCTCTGGATTTTTAATTGCCATCCCTCTATTTGGACTGAGTAGCCAGGGAAAACTTCTATTCTGAGCCAGTGGCCTCCATGGTAGCCCTTGCACAGTTCTGGCATATCCAAAACTTCTTCGGCTCTCCCATTGCAAACCATGGTCCATCTGACAGTGGCCTCACTGGCCTCTCTACCAGGAACATTGTGCCATTTTTCAGGCTGAATTTCAGCAGTGGCGCCTGGATCTGTGTGCTCTTCATGACCCACTCCCTTGCATTTTCATGCTTTGAAAACCACTACCTTCAGAATTTTCCTTCCAGCCATCTCTTTTCAAAAGACTTTGCATTCCTTTTCATTCAGTCTTACCTGGGTGGACTCTATCTCAGGCTTCTTTTCCATGTTTCTGTGTAAAATAGTTGGGTTATCTTCAATGATGCTATTCTGCTTGACTATTGTTATACCTACTGTAGCTTCAGTGACCTAAAACTCGTCTCTCTGCCAGTAACTTTAAACTTCCTTGAGTTTTTCCAACTTGAAGCCTTATATCTTTCAGTTCTATACCTTCTGGCAAACACAGCAGTTCATTATTTTAAAATTCAACCTTAATGAAACTCTCTGGGCATGAGCAGCAGAATGTAGAAAGCCTTTATGACAGTAGCCAAATTCCAACAGAGTTCTCTGCTGTCTTTCCTTCCCCCTTGAAAGTTCATAAGCAAAGCCTCCAAATACAATTCTCTCTGCATTTAGCATTTTCAAATTCTCATCAGAATAGCCCATAACATTTGGCTTCCCACATTGTGAGGCTTATGCAGTCACAAGTACCAAGTCCATACATAATTCTCCTCTAGCACACAAGTTCCAAAAGACCAAAATCTATATGGTCAGATTCATCTCAGCAACACCCCAACTCTCTGGTACCAAATTTGATAGTAGACAGTTTCACAATGCTGGGAATGAATCCAAACCAGATACAATTTATAGGAGAAACGGGATTTATTTCAGGCTTATAGACCTTGGGGCAGTTTCACTAATGATGGAAGAAGGTGCTTCCATATATCCAAGCAGAGAGAAAAAACCAAACATCAGCAAACACCAAATGCAACAGGAACACACCATCAGCAAGCAGGATCCCCCAGAGCTCAAACCTCTCAGTATACCTTTGAGCTGGAATTCAGATCCACCCACAGTGATATCTTTGGGTTGGACCCCAGGACTCACCCCCTGAGTGACACCTCCTCCAGCCAGGTGACGGGAGACCCAGGTTACAAGCTTTAATAAAACACTTGAGTGAATGGTGGTGAGGGGGGGGTCATACATTCAAACTACCACACATACATACATTGTTAACAGAGTATTGAAAAACTAAATTATAAAGAGGGAACACTGAGGCAGAAGGCCAGCTATCACGCATGAGTGAACTGTTTTGTAAATAAAATATTTTTAGAGCACAGGCATGCCCCTGGGTCTACATATTATTTATGGCTTCTGTCATAAAAGACAGGGGCAAGCAATTCCAATACAGAGCATGTAACTTGCAAGCTTAAAATATTTACTATTAACAATTTTGGAAAAAATGTCCTGCCTGCTTCCCACACCCTGAACTTAGGTATCACCTGGGATTTATAGTACTGGAAGGGTGGGGCTGAAAAATCACCTAGCACAGGCTGGTTGGGAATACTGGCACTACTGTGACTTCGACAGGGAAATATTAGAAACAGGAAGAAACAAAACTGAGATTATAAGCAGACAGGAAAGAGCAAGTTCCTCCTGAGGCCTCTTGGCCTTACTTCAGTGTCCTGTGTTGATAAAGTTCAACAGGAAGTCATTGTCAGAGCCCAACAGGAAGTCACTAATAAA
>PVHP010013728.1:0-40540 GCA_004024765.1 Zapus hudsonius
CCAGCTGTGTGACCTTGAGTAAGTCATTCAACCCTTCTGGGACAACACATAACCCAAGGCTACATGGGAGAGCTCACAGCCCTTCACAAGAAGGCATCTTTACCGATTTAAAGGTAAACACTGGGGATGACCAGGTGAGTTCCCAACAGTGGCAATCGTCATACTGCAGGTGCTTCCGTGAGTGTGCCCATTGCAATGACTTGGTGGCACCACACTCTAATGGCTCCCACGGGGATTTGATCTCAGGAGCATACACACCCAACATTGGCCACTCCATCACTGAGGAGGCCATCTCACTGGCAAGCTGTGTGACCCTGGGCAGGCGACTTCACTTCTCTGGTCTTCTACTTCTTGCTCTATCATATAATGTCATGTGAATCCCAGCACATATTAAAGGAATACATACGTAGTGAGTCTGTATGGTTTATTACATAGATCACATGCTGCTCGTTTTTATCCATTTGTAGAAAGTAATGTTAACTCAGGGGTTGAAGGCCTGGGTTTGATGCTCCAGTACTCATGCAAAGCCAGATGCACAAAGTGGCACATGTATCTGGAGTTTGTTTTTAGTGGCTGGAGGCCCTGGTGCAATCATTCCATTTTTTTTTCTTTATCTCTCTTTCTCCATCTGCTTGCAAATCAATAAGTAAATTTTTTTTAAAGTGAAAAAGAAAGTAATGTTGGGGCCGGGAGGATGTTCAGCAGTTAAGGTCCTGCCTGCAATGACTAAGGACTTTGGTTCGATTCTCCAGGACCCATGCAAATATAGGCAGAAGCCAAAGTGGAAGCTGGGCATGGTGGTGCACACCTTTAGTCCCAGCACCTGAGAGGCAAAGGTAGGAGGATCACTGTGAGTTCAAGGCCACCCTGAGACTACATAGTGAATTCCAGGCCAGCCTGGGCGAGAGTGAAACTTTACCTGGAAGGAAGAAAAAGTGGTGTTTGTATCTGGAGTTCATTTGCAGTGGTTTGGAGCATCCATATTCTCTCTCTCTCTCTCTCTCTCTCTCTCTCTCTCTCTCTCTCTCTCTCTGTGTGTGTGTCTTGCCTGCTCTCTTTGCAAATAAAATTTTTTTTAAAAAAGAAAGTAATATTGACTCCAAGGTTTAATTTGGGCACAAGCAGACCTTCATACTCAGACCATCAGGGAGGGTCTCAGTTTTCAGTTTCAAGTTCTTGTCTTTGTTCAGTTCTACGTGGACACCTGGCACACTTTTGTTTTTTTGGTAATACTTTTTTCTGGATTTTATGGCACCTCCTTGGTGCTTATTTTAGAGGGTTGTAAAGGATGAAATGAAACAGCCCCCCTGCAGGTGTTTAATCTGTAGCTCAGCTATTGTCATCTCCCCTGGTGGCCCCTGTGCTAAAGAGGAGTCTGGTTCCAGCTCTGACTGGCAGGAACGTCTGACCGGGAAGATCAAGCCTTGAGAATGGAGTCTTCCTGTTTCCCTGGCCTTTTTCCCCTCCTGCTGGGGACAGGCCTGCAGAGCCTCATGCCTGCGCTCATCCATCCCTCCTTGCTGTCTGGATTACAGAGGCACTGGCAGGACAGAACAGGTACTGGCTGACCATTCCCCTCCCCAGATAGACTGGGGACACTTTCCCATCTCCACCGCACAGGGAAGGAAGCGAGGCTGTCATTTTCCTCCCTCCCCTTTCCCAACAGCAGGGATGCAGGGACTTGAGCTCTGTGGACTACATCTCCCAGAAGTCTTAGCTCTTGGGCTTCCTTGTGGGTTCAGCCAATGAGAAGCACTAGCAGGAGACTGGCGCCTGGAGGTAGGGAGAAACTGAGTGGCTCTCTCCCCACCCTCTCTTCTTAAGGCTGCAGCCCCAGACCCTCCCCAGGGAATACCCTCCGTTCCTTTGATATTCCAGGATATTAAATATCAAATATTTGATTTTCCCCGGAAAATGCACTTTCTTGAAGATTCCAGTCTCTGGATTGCTAAACCCTTCCGTTTAGGTTTTCAGCCCTTAGTCATCTTTGTAATTAGTTTAATAGTATTAATTCACCTTTTTTTTTTTTTTTGAGGTAGGGTCTCGCTCTAGCCCAGTCTAACCTGGAATTCACTATGTAGTCTCAGGGTGGCCTCGAACTCACAGCCATCCTCCTACCTCTGTTTCCTGAGGGCTGGGATTAAAGGCGTGCACCACCACATCTGGTTTAATTCACTATTGAACTGCTTGGCTCCATTTTTCTTTTTCTGATGGGATTCTGCCTGCTGTAGTTACAGAAACTTAAAACAGATTCAACCACTTGCAGATTGGAAATAGATCTTTATCGAACATATACAGACTCTTTTGCCATTTTTTCCCTAAACAATAGTATAACAACCATTTACATAGCATTTACATTGTATTAGGTAGTATGCGATATCTAGAAACAATTTTAAAAAATTAAAATTATTTTGCAATCAGAGAGAGAGAGATAAAAGAGAGACAGAGAGAATGGGCATGCCAGGGACTCCAGCCACTGCAAAGGAACTCAGACGCATGTGCCACTTTGTACATCTGGCTTTATTTGGGTAACAGGAGAATCGAACTCCTGTCATTAGGCTTTTCGGGCAAGCGCCTTAACCTGGGAGCCATCTCTTCAGCCCTAGAGGCAGCTTTAAAACAGGAGTGTCCAATGCTTTTGGCTTCTTTGGGCCAAATTGGATAAAAAAGAATTGCCATGGGCCCCACATTATTAAAGTGCAGGAGAGGCTGCGTATAGGTTACAGGCAGACACTATACCATTTTGCCATTTTTACAAAAGGGGCTGGAACATTCCTGCATTTTGGTACTGTTGGGGAGGGTCCTAGAACCAATGACCCTCAGATACCAAAGGATGAATGTATCTGAGTGTTCTCAGCATATAACTGCCAGATGGCCATAACTCAGTAGAAGATATTCATGAGATTCTTTTTTTCCCCCCTATGGCAGCTTCCTAGTTGAATTTGCCCTAGAGGGTGAATGCCCATATTGTCTGGTAGATTGTTAGCAAAAACAGACATATTTCCTTATGCTGGCCTTGAACTCACAAACCTCCTCCTACCTCAGCCACTGTAGTGCTGGAATGATGGGTGTACACCACCAGGCTGAGGGCACAGTGTGCCTTTGACCCTCTCCCGTAGAGGGTTGCAGTGTGTTTCCTGACCTCCTGGATCCACACTGGCCCTACAACTTGACTGATAGAATGTGATGGAAGCAAACCCCAACAGACTTGCCTGTGTCCCTTGGAAACCCGCCCTGTCAGCCTGCTGGAGGATGAGTGTCCTAGCTGAGCCCATCAGGGACCAGGATGTCCCCAAATGACCTGGAGGTGCCGCCAAATGCAGGGACAGTCCCAGGGGAGGTGAGCCAGGACCAGATGAGCAGAACCACTGAGAACCCTCCCAGACTCTCTTAAGCTTCAGGATGGCTTATTACAAAGCCAGAGCAGGTTCCCCACACACACCATGCAGGAGACATCTGTAAAGAAAGAACACAATATTTGCTCCTTGTGAGCTTCTGGCACATTCCACATCCAGCAGTTCCCAGTGCCAGGCAGGAGTGAAGCAGTCCCGTCTATCTGGCTCTGACCCCTCAGTGGCTAACCAAAGAAAGTGTGTGTAGACAGCTGAGTAGTTGAGTCTGCTGGTCAAGTTCCTGCAAGGGTCTTGGGTGCTCAGGTGAGGTCCCTGAGGACAGAACTGTCTGAGCTGCCATTCTTGTTCTACTTAACGGAAAAGTGAGGTGGAGGCAGGCAAATCCTCTTTGCCTCTCTGAGCAGTCACAGAGCCCCCATATCACTATATATGACAAACACAGCCTTACTTGTTCTGGCTTCCTTTGATGACAAGAGGCCCTGTTAATGCAGAGATCACTGAATGGGATCCTGGCTCAGAGAGGAGACCTCACCTTTGCCCCCTCCTCCTCTCTCCCCTCCAGTTCTGTCTCACGTTGAGGCAGCTCTGAGTACACAATAAGGCCAACCCACATGATCTTGCAGGTAGCAACCCATTGGCTACCCTTGAGCTTGGCAGTACCTGCATGCTACCTTCTTGAAGGGATTATGGAATCATCTAGATGGATATGTCCTCTTGGCCTTCTGCAGGAGCACAGCCTATGAGCACTGAATGGGGCTGTGGAAGGCTTCAAGCCTGAGGCAGGACTTGCCTTTCCTGGGCTGCCTGGTGTCACTGTAGACCTGTCTCTATGACATCAGATGGCCCATCTTTATTCCTGTGACTACTGGGAACATGTAGCCTTGTCTAAGGAATACCAAATGCAGGTGATTCCAGGATGATTTCCTGTCCCCATCTGTTCTGTGATGTTGGAGACAAGCTCTTTTTTCTTAATGAAGCAAAACCCCAAGTTCAGTGTCAACCAGGACATCCCCTTTGGAGGATGGGTCCCCTTCCTTATTGCTCCAAAGCCATAGTCCTATGATTACCCTGTCTATTCATGTGATCCTGTCTTTACACCTGTAGGCAAGGTGCCTGTGGCCCCTTCCTGTTTGAGACTGTCCCAGAGGCCTTCAGCTCACAGCTGTCCACCCCCATTCTGAGCCCTCTGTTGCTTAGTATGGAAACTCACTGGGGCAGATGTTTCTAACAAACCACTGTACTGTGGCTAATCTGGGGTTGGGTGTGAGTGCACGTGTGTGGGGCATTCCTCTCCTCCCTGGGCCATCTGGGCTCTCTGATGGAGGAAGCTATGGATGTAGTTATAGTGGTGATGACTCTGACAGCCTGGCAATAAATCATGGTGGTTAAAGACTTTGGGTGCATGTGATCCTTGAAATCAATCCCTCCCAGCTGCCTGTCGGGCTGAGGAGGCTTCTCCAGCAGCACCAGATACAAGCACCTGTCAGAGCTGAGAAGCCCTTTCCACCACAGAGGAGGAAACTGAGGCTCAGGGAGGAGCAGGGATGCTGCCCAAGTACCCTGTGGGGTCCAGATGGGCCTGCATGCCTGGCTTCCTCTGGAGACGTGCACTGAAGTTGCTTCCATGCAACATGAGGGCTCGAGGCTTCAGAGGGAGCTCTGGGGAAGCTTCTGGTGCTCAAGGGGATGTCGGGGGGGGGGCCTCCCAGTCCATGGTGACAGAGGGGCTCACGGGAGCCCCCTCAGAGATGGCAACTTCAGTGCATGTTTTGGGGCCTTTGGGAAGCATTCTGAGGAGTTAGAGGGGCCCAGAGAACTAACTCCTTGGGAAGTGTTTGTACTAGGCAAGTCTATTCTGTGGATGGATGGATGGATGGATGGATGGATGGATGGATGGGGGGGTGTTGTAGTGCTGGGGATGGAATCCAGAACCTTGCACTTACCAGGCAGGAACTCTACTCCTGAGCTGTAACCCAAATTCCCAAGACCCATTTTATTTATTTATTAATTATTTTGAGGTAGGGTCTCACTCCAGCTCAGGCTGACCTGAAACTCACTCTGTAGCCATAGGCTGGCCTAGAACGCACAGTGATCTTCCTACCTCTACCTCCTAAGTGCTGGGATTAAAGGCGTGCACCACCACACCCAGTTTCCATTTTATTTTATTGTTTTATGGTGTGTATGGGCATGCCAGGGTCTCCTGCCACTGCAAATGAATTCCAGATGCTTGCTTCACTTTTTGCATCTGGTTTTCTGTGGGTGGCTGGGGAGTTGAACCCAGGTCAGCAGATTTTGCAAGCAAGCTCCTTAAGCCACTGAGCCATCTCCCCAGCACTCTCCAAGACCCATTTTTAAAAGTAAAACAGAGTGCACCTGTATGATGTTTGCAATGGCTGTACATGTATGTGCAGCGTATATATGTCTGGCTGCATGTGTGAATATGTGGGTATGCATGTGTATGACATTGTGCCTATGTGTGTTTTGTATACGTATGTGTGAACAAGTCTGTGTGTGTACACACATGCATTATAAAGACTGGGCTCATCAGAGCAGATATGTGTGCTTGTGTGTGCAGTTATGTATCATATATATATAAAATTATAAGCATGTGTATATTTATGCACACATGTGAATAGCCCAGACCCTGGCATCATACTAGATCTGGTTTTGCTCCATTTCAGGAGAGAAAGTGACAACATAGTGACAAGCCATCTGTGGCAGTCAGTCTTACCTCCTGTCACCATCTTTTTGTCCCAATTTTCTTCCTTCATTTGGAGCCTGCCCACCAGCTTAATGCTTCCTAAGGATGACCTGTCCTTCCTGGAACTAAGCCACACTTCTTATGAATCAAACTAGAAAATCCACAGATGCACAAAGAAACTCAAAATTGTCCCTTGTTCCCAGACCCAGAGTACTGGTTGCCACTGAGAATTTTCTACTTCAAGCTACTGAATGACTTAGGGTTCAAGAGGAGGAAATGAGCACCAAAGGTCGATACCTTGATCTCTGGACCCATGGTCAAGTCTTTGGAACCTTAAGGATCCCCCACCGCCTTCTTGTTGAATTCTTTATGACTCATGGCTAGTTTGCCTAAGCTGTGGAGACAGACACACTGACCTGGGTTTAAGCCTCACCTTGTTGGCTCAGTCCTTGAATTCCAAGAATCTGTCTCCTCCTCTCTACAGTGAGATACACACAAGGTTGGGGGGCAGCTGGGAAGGTGGAAATGCTGTTGTTCCTCTTGGTCTGCTCTCAAATCTTCTCCCCCTTTCATTTTCTGCTCTGTGTTCACAGGAGGACATTTTTAAGGTCTGTTGCCTCTGGCTTCCAGGTAAGTTTGATCAAATGAGTGACAGGCTGAGTAAGATGCTGGGGAAGTCAGGCTATCTTGCCCCATCTTCTTTGGCTTCCAGTGAGTGTCCCAGGCAAGGCTTCATTTCTGCCGTGTCTAGAGCTAGAGCTCCTTCTGGTAGCTCCAAAATCATAGGCTCTGTTCCCCCTACCTTCTCTGTCTGCCACCTCCAGTCCTGGGCCAGGTGGTAGTAATAATGACTTCCTGTTGTCACAGAATTCTGGGTCAGGTTGACAGTCCCAGTACCGCTCCTCAGCAATTAAAAGCTGAAAAAAAAATTCCTATATTAAATGCCATGGGTAGAAAGGCCTGGTGTGGTTGTGGCATTGCACTGGGGCCCTCAGCAATACAGAGACAGCAAGCAGGCAGATTCTGGTGCACAGAGGAGTCTCTCATGGTACTGAGGTCTGTAGCTAAGGCCCCTAAGAGCTTGTGACAGCTTCACCAGTTAACGCGAAGGGATCAGGAGCCACCCTGTCTCTTGATCAAAACCCTGAGAGGCTCATTTGGGTTTATGGTAGATGGGGCAAGGGTATGGGATCTGGGGTGAGGCAACCCTGGTTTGAGTCTCAGATTCACCTTTACTAGCTGAGTGACCTTGAGTCACATTTGGGCTGGGCATAGCGCAGCAGTGGAGCATTTGCCTAGCGTGCACAAGGCCCTGGCTTCCATTCCCAGCACAGAGAAAGAAAAGCCTCAGCTTGCTGGCGTGTGGTGATGCACACATTAGTCTCGAGGTAGGGATTCAGGGCCCTACCTGAAGGGTAAGCCTAGGCTAGAGTGAGACCCTACCTCGAAAAACCAAAAGAGAAAGAAAGAAAACAGAAGCCTCGGCTGTACTATCTCCAGTGAGGAGATGAGGAGGGCTAGTTCACAGAGATGCCAGATGTTCGGGGCTTGATGGAGAGAGGGGCTATCATGCTACTTAATGTTACCACCTGTCATGGTTTGATCCAGGTGTCCCCCACAAACAAATGAATGTGTTCTCAGTGATCAATCCTCAGCTGATGGCAGTTTGGGTTTTACAACCTCGCTGGAGCTGTGTTGTTGGGGGGGGCTTATGGGGGTGATAAGCCAGCTTCCCCTTGCCAGTGTTTGGCATACCTTCCTGCTGCTGTTTGCAGTGCTGTGGCGGAGGTGATGTCCACCCCTCTGCTCATGCCATCATTTTCCCTGCCAGGATGGAGTCTCCCCTCGAGTCCGTAAGCCAAATAAACCCATTCCTCCACAAGCCGCTTTTGTTTGGGTTCTTTCTGCACAGCAACTAGAAAGCTGACCACAACACCACCACAGCCCCTTCTTCCAAGAACTAGGGTCTTTTCACTTACATTTCATTCACACCCCTGTTGATGTCGCCTTCACTTTGCTGGACAAACATCCCACCAGAAGCAGCCTATGGGAGGAGAGAGTTTATTTCAGGCTTATAGAATTCAGGGGAAGCACCATCAATGGCAGAGGCAGCTGGCTCACTCCATCATAGATCAGCATAGATAGCAGACGTAGAAAAAAACCAACAGCCAGACCTCAAACTGCTCTGAATACACTTTAGGGCTACAAGATTCCTCCCAGCCTCCTTCAGTGACACCTCCTCCAGCAGGCTATGGAGACTCGAGTTTCAAGTTTAACAATAAAAAAAAAAATACTTCAGGGGCTGGAGATGTGGCTCAGCAGTTAAAGACATTTGCTTACAAAACCTGATAGCCCAGGTTTGATTCCCCAGTACCCATGTCAAGTCAGATACACAAAGTGGCACATGTGTCTGGAGTTTGTTTCAGTGGCAGGAGGCTCTGGCGTGCCCATTCTCTTCCTCCTTGCAAATGAATAATGAATAAAAACATTAACAATTTCTCAGGCTATGGGGAGCATACATTCCCATGTAAGCTACCACACCCCCACTTTCCCAATACTTCTTGATATGAAGAGCTCAGTGGGCAAGTTGACACAGGAGTCAAGAATCATGGGAAGAGAAAGGAGTGATACCTTTCCTTTTCAATGTTGGTTTTAACGCATTCCTGGACTGAGAACCCTCACCATGATGAGTGGGAATCTCACCTTGATGGAGGACTAAGCCTGATGGCATCTCACATGGGCAGTACCAAGGTATAAGGGGTCACAGCGGGCACTTGGGCAAGCGAGGCCAGATGCACAGAAGTTCAGCCAGCCTTCTGTTTCTTCTCCATGAGGAACTTAGAAGTTGTTCTGGGAATTGCCCTGCTCTTTCCTCCTCCTCCTGGTCCGCACTCTCGCTTTACCTGAAAAGCCTTTTCATTCTTGTCTCCCCAGAAAACTTCTACACAGCTTTCAAGACCTCGCGGTGTTATGTACCCACTGCTAATGGGCAGGTAGCCCTCTCTCATGGTATCTGTAACATTTCTACAGCAGTAGACACCCATACCCCAGCCTGTCAGGTCAAATAGCCTCGGGTCTGTTGGTGGCAGCTCTGAGCCTTCTCTGCATGCCAGCTAGTGTACTAAGGAGTGTCTTACCTGTGACCCTGAGGTGTCTGCAGTTTACAAACGGGACACCCAGGTGTTCAGAATCACTGCGCCCTGATTCTAAAGTCTGCTCTTAAAATCCCTCACTTTCCCGTGAACCCAGGGGAAAAAAAGACCTGGATATATACCCTGTTTATGTATCCAGATGTTGGCAGGGTGCCCGACACCAAGCACTCACTTAAATGCCATATAAAAGAATATTCCCCAGCACTGATGTGCCAACGTTTGTTAACCATTCCTCTCGCCTTGCTGGATTTCCGGGCATCTCTTTCTCGGATCGGATTATTTTCCTTGGGTCAGTTCCTGAGAGTGGAATGGCTGGGTGAGGCTTCCTCGCTAGCTCTGCAGCGTCATCTTCCACCTCCTGAAGCCGAGCAGGCAGCGAAGGAGCCAGCGCTCCTGGCAGCCTCGCAGCCCTGGTTCTCACCTTGACCTTGACCTTGACGCGCCTGCCGCGCAGGTCCTTGGAGCGCGCAGGGCGCCTGGGGGCTGGGACGGATCCAGCCCCCGCGCTGGCCTCGCTTCCTTCTTTGGAGGGACGGGAGGTGGGAGCCGGCAGGGTGGAGGAAAAGGCCAGGGGAGGAAATGTAGGGCGAAGGGAGGCGAGGAGATGGGGCTGGGGTGTCCCCAGGGGCCAGCGCGCCTGTGACAGCCCCCCTCTGCGCCCTCCAGGCTGGAGCGTGGGAGCTCTCCAGACGTGCTCAGACCCCCCTCCAAATCCTCAGCTCCCCGCGGGGAGGGGCTGGGGCTGCAATGCCTGGCCTGGGTGCTCTGCTCGCAGACCCTGTCCTGTGGCCTGATCGCGGGGAGCAGCAGAAACAAAGGTGCTGGCACCCTTCACTCCACGCACGCATGCACACCCCCTTCGCAGCCCTTTAAATTCCACTCTTCTCTCATTTTCACTGGGCACTTCCACTCTGATGTAACTCTAAAAAGGCCACCCACAAGGGCCAGGGATACCCAGATAGGACTAGTCACCCCCATCCGAGCACAGAGCTTAATGCAAAGACACCTAGTTAAGGGCTTTCTAACTAGTTGACACCATTTTGTATAGAATGATTTAGGGCTGTCAGACAAAATTCAGGATGTGCAATTAAGTTTGGATTTCAGAAAGGCAATAAATAATATTTTAAAAATATTTATTCTATTAGAGAGAGAGAGAGAGAGAGAGAGAGAGAGAGAGAGAGAGAGAGAGAGAGAGAGAGAGTATGGGCATGCCAGGGCCTCTTGCCTCTGTAGAGGAACTCCAGATCCATGAGCACTGAGTCTGGCTTTATGTTGGTTCTGGAGAATGGAACCCTGACCTTCAGGTTTTGCAAACAACCACCTTTAATTTCCTGGCCAGCTCCCCAGCCCATGAATAATATTTTAGTGCAAGTTATCCCATGGAGAATTTGATACAAGTATGGCTGAAATATTGCATAGAAAACACAATAAAATTATTCATTATTTGTCTAAAATTCAAATTGAATTAGGTACCCTGTATTTTTATTTGCTAAATCTGGTCATGCTAATGCCTTCTTCCCCTGAGTCATAAACTCTGGGAATTCCATATCCTTCCCTCCCCAGATCCCTAGCTGTTTCTTTCTTTCACTTTTTGGTGGAGATTTGGTTTCTCTGAAACCTTGTCTCTTTAATTTTCCTCCTCCCCTGGGTCTTATTGACTTTAGCTAAGTCACTCTGGGACCCAATTTCAAAGTCTTAGATGTACTACTAGAAACTGGGGCTGAGGCAGCGTCAGCATTAGGAAGGTTTCTTCCGGACATTCGAAGGAAATTAAACTTCTGAAAATATGCTTGACTCCCCCAGCCCAGCCTTATTTCTGAAAAGAAAGTCTGTGGGCTTGAGCTCAATTATGGCCACGGGATCACAAACAGCTGAGTTAAGGCCAAAAAAACTCATTCTTCAAGCAGCCAGCAGCTGTGGTCCCAGCCAAGGAGCAGTTTGTCTCCAGCTGTACCAGTGCTTTTTCAGGGTTTCCATCCTCAGTTGAACTTGTGCATAGAGACCTTGAACCTGCTGGTTCTGAGGGATCTGAGACCAGGTTTCCCACAGAGTAAAGCACCTGTAAATCACATGGGCAGCATTTACTGGCTCCTTGCTCAGGCTGGCCCATCTCCTAACACAGGCTCCCAGCTGGGAGCCCTGGGTGGGATCCTAGGGTTATAATTTAAAAACAAACAACAAAAAAGGCCTCTCAGATGATTTTAGCTTGAGACCCAGGAAGCCAAAGCAGCGCCTTTCAACTGCTGAGAGTTGATGGGTAGCACCAGCTCCCTTCTTATTAGGGACAAGTTGGAAGTGTGTGACCCGCTGTGTGTCTTGGTTGCAGTGTTTTTCACAGCAGGACAAGCACCATAAGTTACACTTTAATGGCTTCCCCTTTCCCTGTTCCTCTTCCCCCACTCCCCTCTGGTCTGCTTGATCATGTACTTGAACCCTGCTCTCTGAGCCCACTGTGGATGAGCCTTAATTTGATGGATTACTCTCTCCCACACACGGCTTTCTGGATGGCAGTGTGAATTCTCCATATAAAGGTTGCTGAGAACAGCAGAAGACTCCAGTGTTTGGAGCTCTGGGGCTGAGACATTCCAAGTCACAAGGCTTTGTGCAAATCTACCTTCTTCTAAGCCTATCTTCTGCAGCTCTGTTTTGGGGTTAAGGATGGCCACGACCAGTGTTGTTGAAGAGGATGACAAGAAACAGCCATTGATGACAGAATTATTTTCACTTCCCTGTAGTAGCATTAATATCATACGGCCGTGTCATCTCAGTACTGCTTGCCTGTAGTCTTAGCCACATGACTTGCTGTGACCAAGAGCAGGCACATCACCAGTGAAGGATTCATGTGGGCCTCTGCTGTAGGATTTGTTCTTATACTTTTTGTCATTGTACCCCAGTCATTCATTAGGTAACTGCTGGTTCTACCTCATGTAGGACATACTAAGCATTCAAACTGATCCTGTGGCCCAGAGTCAGGCCAGATGAGCCTAGCTTAGATCAGCCAAACTCCATGTAACTTGTAGATACCGCCCTTTGCAGCTGAGTTTTGTTACACAGCTTTGTTATGGGAATAGCTAACAGATACAATATTTATAAAAAATACTCAGCACAGGCTTTAGCACATCACAGAGATCCAGTACATACCAGTTCCTATCTGTCTGTATCACAAACACATGAATGTGGAAGCTGAGGCATTTCCCCATCCTTTATCCCTTAAATCAGACTTCTGGGTCAAACCTTTGCATCATGATGTGTGTTGACTGAGATGGAAGCTTCCAGTCAGTATTCCTTCCTTCTTCATGTGGCTCCCATGTGTCTCTGATCACAGCTCTTTTTCTTGTCCTGCTTTTATTTTTACTTACACACACACACACTTGTGTGGTGTCTCATGCCAGTAATCATAGCATTCAGGAGGCTAACATGGAAGAATCATCTAGACCCTGATAGTGAGATGTGAACCCAAGACCTCATCTAGATAAGTGCGCTCTGCTATTGAACTACGCCCCAGGCCTATCCTTTCTGGAAAAGCAAGCGTCTGCTCATCTCTCCTAAGATTTCTTAGATCCTGACCACAAAGACCTTCCTCCCGGTCTGTTTCTCTCTCTTGTTAATGGCATAATGTACTTCGGACCATTTTACTTTCACTGGTCCTCATCAATGCTAACTCTACGGTGGAAGTTGACATTATAAAACACCAATTGCAATCAGGCACGATGCTAGGTGCCTAACATAAATATGTATTTAAAAGTCAACACATCTAAGGACGATACCATCAACCCTCCATTACAAAATATCTAATGATTTTCAGTGCGTATGTTAGGGGGAGGGAAGGGAGTACTGGGAAGTGAACCCAGGGCCTGGTGATGTGAGGCAAGCGTGTATCTTCAGTCTGATTTTGAGGGTTTTTTTTTAATGACAGTGTTTCAAAAACCTGATTAAGCATCAAAATCCATTTTTAAAAAGTCGACACATCCATACCATGAAGTTAATTAGATTTTTCCTCATTTTACATATAAGGAAAATTGAGCACATGCCTGCAATTTCAGTACTCAGGAGACTGAGGCAAGAAGGTTGTTGCAAATTAGAGGCCAGACTGGACTACATAGTGAGCTCCAGGCCAGCCGGATCTGTGTGGCAAGAATCAGTCTCAGAAAACTAAACTAGACGGGTGTGGTGGTGCACACCATTAATCTCAGCACTGGGGAGGCAGAGGTAGGAGGATCGCCATGAGTTCAAATCCAGCCTGAAACTACATAGTCAATTTCAGGTCAGCCTGGGCTAGAGCAAGACCCTACCTCGAAAAACAACAAATCAAACAAAAGAAAAGAAAATGTGGATTAGAAAGATTTGGTCACAGCTTATAACTTGAGGTGGTAAAGGTCTCAGTGAGACTCAGATCCATCTGACCTGAGCCATGGCTAAACAGCATCTGATGCTGGTCTCGGTAAATAGATCAAAGGTCTTTGAGGGAGACCAGGCATTGAATGCATTTGTTGGGTGCATTATACAGTAGCACTGGTTATCATTTGGTGATTGAAGTCTCGGGGATCAGCAAGAGACATTCCTCTTGCTGGTGAGATTGGGTCTCTTGCAGAAGTTTCTGATACCCTGGACGCATTGTGCATCCCATTCGGAGCGTCAGCCAGCCACACTGAACCAATGCCTACCTGCCTCCTCGGTGCATCCTGCTGTGAGTTCAAAACCACATGCATGTCTGGGGATCCTGGATGCATTTGATGGCAAGCGACAGAGACCTATGTTTGCTGTGGTGTCCTTCCTCTTCAATTCCCTCATCTGCCCATCTCTGTAGACCCACCTTGTTTTTAGCTGGTTTATCCAGGGTTCCAATCCTGCATATCTTCCTAACTGTATGTGTTCCCAGATTGAAGATATTCACTACATGACTTCAGTCTGGGTTCTTTGGAACCAGTGACCTGGCATTTATTGAGTCTGGCTTATCCCTGGGATGAGGCAGGGTCAAACACACATCTTCATGTCTTCCAAGTCCTAGGGGAGAGATGAGAAGACCTTTGGAAGCAATCTTAAGTCTATTGAGGGATGCCATGCAGAGAAGGGTCAGACAGGAGAGTAGAGAGCCCGTAGGAAGGGCCCAGACATCCCACGTTGATTCTCAGACAATGTTCCTCTTGCAGCCCACATCCTCTGATGCTGAACTGTTGTGTCACTCCCTGACAAAATGGTTCTTTCTTTGCTATGGCAAAGAGTTGTCCCTGTCCTCGGCTAGGTTCCAGAATGTACCCTGGAATGAAGACCCCCACGCCTGTGGCTTATTAAGGAAGTGCTCCCAGGACAAAGTGAAGGAAGAAGGATGGCAAGGTCCCCAGAGGGTGGCTTCCACATGGCCCCAGGGGGTAGAAGAGATGCTTCCAGATTATCCTGACCCAAACAAGGGAGCTGACCCTGAACTTCATGCCTATCCTCATTGGCCAGGCTCTCAGGCTCACTGTTTGCACTAGTTACGTCTCTCCTTGCTGAGACCAAATATCTGACCAGAAGCAACTTCAGGGAAGAGGGATTGATTGGGGCTCATTGTTCAGAAGTCCGTCATAGAAGGAAGGTGGTGGGACAGGAGCTGCTTGTCAATGGTGCCAACCAGAAGGCAGAGGAAGGACATGGTAGCGCTCAGCTCTCTTTCTCCTTCCCCCCTTTTAATCCAGCCCGGGGCTCCAGCCCATGAGCTGGCATTAACCAAATTCATGGTAAATCTTAGCTTCTCACTTACACCTTTCTGGAAATGCCCCACAGACACACCCAAGGATCTAGCCTATTAATGCCCTGGGTGTTTCTTACTCCAACCAAGTTGATAGTTGAAATTAGCCAGCACACTGTTCCTCCATGCAAGTCTCTGGCAGCCTCAGGAAAGCTCTCTGACGAAGATCCCCAGGCACACACTGCAGGGTGTGTGTGGGGAGGGGAGTGCATCAGACTTGAGGTGGGGAGGAAGGAGTACATTGAAGGCAAAGAGGGTTTCACGGTACAGAACGAGATGCCACCAATACCCACTCTGGCTGGGCACACTGGTCCTCCATGAGGCAGAGGTCTCAACATCTGACCCTCGGTCACGATGACACCCAAAGATGTGCTGGGCTTGGTCCACACTGTACTGACTGCTCAGTGCCTCCAAACTTCCGAAACAGTAAAAAACATTTAAATTTTAGATGTTTTTCACATTAAAAATCCCATTCTTGGGGCTGGCGAGATGGCTCAGTGGTTAAGGCGCTTTGCATCTGGACTTTGTGTGCTGGAGGCACTGATGTGTCTATTCTCTCTGGCTCTCTCTTCTCTGTCTCTATCTGCTTGCAAATAAATAACTAAAAGTATAAAAACAAAATCCCATTCTCAGGAAAACCTGCTTCTTCACAAGATAATAATATGTATGTTACAAAAGAGTAACTTTGGGCAGAAATATCCTGTGGAGGTAGATAATATTGTATCCAGAAGCCATAGGTTGTTATTGGAAAAATCTCAGTGCCATCAATGGGATACCTTCTAGTAAATTGTTGGATAGGGAGGTCCATGGTTCCCTCTAAATATTACAGGCCATCGCCAAGGCTCTTGGTTGTCCACTAGAACTAGATGACAAGACCCTACTGCTGAAGGCTCCATAGATTTGGGCTTCAAATCCCCGCAAAATCAAGGTGCAGCTGAGCTGAAAGCCTCCTCCCTGTCAGGATGTTCGAAAGAGCTGTGCAGCACACAGCTTTTGGGAGCAGAAAAGTCATCAGTTATCTTGAGCAGCAGTGGTGGTGACTCACCAAAGTGCTGAGAAGTGACAGTGGAGTGTTCAGCACTAAGTGAGATACTTCTGTCACACCCTCCAAGGCTCAGGGGCCATTTTGGAAGAGGTGGTGAAAGGATGTAAGAACCAAGGGAAGGGAAGAGGGCTTACAATAGTCTTCCAGAGCCAATGTGGTCGTGATGCTATTCACACAGACCTGTAGACGAGGAGAAAACATAAATGATGACATCAAAATGGAAGACAGAATAGTTGGGAAGAAGGGGGCTTTGGGAGGAGGAGAAAGGGGAGTGGAGGAGGGGCTTATGATTATGGTATATTGTCTATATTTATGGAAGTTGTTAATAAAAAGTTTTAAAAAATATTTTATTTATTTGCAAGCAAAATGAGACAGAAAGAGAGTGGGCATGCCAGGGCCTCCACCAGGGCAGTCAAACTCCAGACTTGTGTGCCACTTAGTGCCTCTGGCTTTATGTGGCTACTGGGGAATCGAACCTGGGGTCATGAGGCTTTGCAGGCAAATGCCTTAACTGCTGAGCCATCTCTCCAGCTCAATAAAAAGTTTTTTAGCTAGGCGTGGTGGCACACACCTTAATCCCAGCACTCAGGAGGCAGAGGTAGGAGGATGGAAGCGAGTTCGAGGCCACCCTGAGACTACATAGTGAATTCCAGGTCAGCCTGGGCTAGAGCGAGACCTACGTCAAAACCAAAACATACAAAAAAAAAAAAGGTTTTTTAAGAATCCTATTTTCTAGCTCCTCTGGACAAAGCAGATTTAGTTGATGGAGGCAGAGTCTGTTCCAGCTTAAACAACAGAACCCCCCCCCACAGTCTTGTGTCCCAAATATGTGTGCTATAATTCTCCTTATAGGAGAGCAAAAAGGAAAATATATATATTTTTCTGTATATATCTAGGTATCTCTAGGTAGAGGGAAAAGTCCTAGCCCAGGGAGGTTAACGTGGATACCACATATGCTGAGTCTGATGAGCACAGCTCAGGATGTCACGAACCAGTGTTCCTTGTCCCTCGAGGCCCTCTGGGCATATGAGCGTGCGCCCACCAGACAGGCTCGTGCTTTTCCACCCAGATCCAGCTGTCGCACCTCCCTCCTCCATTCCATTTTGTTACAAGCAGCTGTTTTTTCCCTTCCAGCTTTCCAAGTGCTGATTTCATTTCTTTCCCGACAAAGTTTAGAGCCAGGAGAGAAATGGTTTGGCAGAAAGTCAACAAGCAGCGGGAGGAAGAAGACACGTGGAGAAAAGAGTGGCCACGTAGGTCCTGAGTAAGTTCTGAGGATCCCAAGAGTCCAGAAGCCCCAGCCCAGGGGTCCAGGTGGGGACATCAGGCTCTGTGGGATTCTCTTCCTAGAGCTGGAGCCCAGAAAATTCTTTTGCTCCATGGTTTGTTTCTGGTGAGGGGTGGAGACAGGCCAGTGGGGATAGGAGTGGAGACGTGGGACCCCCTCCCCTTCCCTTCCACTCCTTCCAGCTGCTCTGCAGGCTTTGAGCATGCGTGTTGTTCGTTGGCCATGCTGGACTGAAAGGAGACAGAGATAATGAGATGGTTAAGGGATGACCAAGGCCCAGACAACTTGCCCACAGACACACTAGATCTAGGGGGAGCAGCCAGCTAGGAAGGAGCTCAGAGGGGTCCAGCTTCTGCTGGGTGTGTCTCGCTTTCTGGGAGTCTCATTGTGTCTTCTCCCCACCCCCTCCCCCCTAGCTGTCATTCAGTCTCCCTCCCTTCCCAATCCAGCTGAGCCAACATCTTTGACTGAGTTCTGGAAAAATTCCTTTCTCCTTAACTTTGCCAAAAAAAAAAAAAAAGTTTTAAATTTTCCAAAAGGAACATGTAGCTAAGACACAAAAGCAACCCAGACGTGGAATCACAGCGAGTTTGCAGAACCACATTGTTGTGTCAACTTGACCAAATGTTTCGGGCACATGCCGGAGGGGCGTTTGCTCCTTAATGAGGCCCAGCCTTGAAGAGGCCAGATGGAGATGTGTGGGTCTGCTTTCATCCCTCCATCCTGATGGGGGCCTCAGTCTCAGAGGCTGGGAGGGAGCTTACCACACCCACCTTGACCTGGCCTGAGTCAGAACCCCCAAGCAGTCCCTTAGGTCTTGTCCTGCCTGGGCCTCACTCCTTTTTGGAGAAAGGTTCCAACTCTTCTCCTTCACTTTCTTCTGGACATCGCCAGCTCTTGGCTCTGAATGGCTTCCTGATCCATCACCCATCTAGGTTTCCAAAGCCCATTCACAGGGTTCAGGCTGGCCATGTTCCCTGGGGCTCCCTGCTTCCAGGCATAAGTGATTTTGAGGATCCCCCTGTTTCTGATTTGAAGGACTGAAATTATCCATGGGGAAGCCATGGCTGACCTTCTCAAGGGTAGTGCTATGAAATATATGTTTTTTGGTGTATGTGTATTTTGTGTGTGTGTACATGTTCATGGGTCCTGGCATGTCAGGGAGTCCGAGTACTACCTGGAGTATTGGTCGTTGTTTTACACCTTGTTTGAGGCAAGGTCTCCCATCTGTCGCTGTGTTCACCATCCTAGCTGGCCCACGAGTTTCTGGGGTTTCTCCTGTTTTTGCCTTTCATTTTGCCATAGGTGCACTAGAATTACAGTCGTTCACAGTGCTGTGTCTGTCTTTTACATGTGTCCTGGGGATCTGAACTTGAATACTTTTGCTTGCATGGCAAATGCTTTAAATACTGAATCATCTTCCCAGCCCCTGAATGATAATAATAATTATTAATATTATTTGGTGTTGTTGTTTCCAGGTAGGGTCTCATTCTAGCCCAAGCTGACCTGGAACTCACTCTGTAGTCTGACTCTGTAGTCGAGGCTGGCTTTGAACTCACAGTGATCCTCCTACCTCTGCCTCCTGAATGCTAGGATTAAAGGTGTACACCACCATATCTGGCTGAATTATTTATTTTTTTTTGTTATTTTGAGGTAGAGTCTTGCTCTAGCCCAGGCTGACCTGGAATTCACTGTATAGTCTCAGAGTGGCCTCGAATTCGCAACAATCTTCCTACTGCTGCCTCCCAAGTGCTGGGATTAAAGGTGTGCACCGTCACACCTGGCTTGAAATATTATTTTTAAAAATAGGTAATATATACTTGTTAATCAAATACACAACGCAAGTGGCTTCTCTCCCTGTCTGTTTTTCCCTTCTTCAGAGGCAACCACTATTTTATGTAGCTTCCAGGGATATATGCAGGCATACATATGTATTACTGAAAATATTTATTCATATCTATCTATATATGTAGTTATCCCTTGGCATCTGTAGATATTGGTTCCAGGATTCCTTGTGGATACCAGGATTCTCAGACTCTCAAATCTTTTATATAAAATGGGACAATGTTAGCATATAACCTATACACATCTCCCTGTATACTTTAAATCTCCTCTAGATTACACATAATGTCAAATACAATATAAATAATTCTTTAAATGGATTGTCTTAGGAATAACAACCAAAGGCCTGCACGTGTCCAGTACAGACACAATTTCTTTTTTTTTTAATTTTATTTATTCATTTTCAAGCAGAGAGAGAGAGAGAGAGAGAGAGAGAGAGAGAGAGAGAGAGAGAGAGAGAGAAAGAGAGAGAGACTGAGAATGTACCAGGGCCACCACCTTGTGGGTCTGGCTTATGTGGATCCTGGGGAATTGAACCAGGGGCCTTAGGCACTGGAGGCAAGTGCCTTAACTGCTGAGCCATTTCTCCAGTCCCACAATTTCTTTCTGAATATTTTCAACCAAGTTGGTTGAATCCCTGGATGTAGAACTGACTGTATCCCATTTTTTCTAATGCTTTGATGGTTACAGTTTTAAGTTCTGGTGCATCTGGAACTTCTCTTAGTGTGAGGAGGAAGATAGGGGCCCAGCTTTAATGTCGCCCCACTGTCCTGATGAACTAGCATCTTTTGAGTAATCCAGCTCCTCTCCACAGATATAAATTACGAAACTGATGAAGGAGGGTTACTGGATACCACTTTGGCTTAGGCCCTGTATTCAGTTCAGATGCAAACTTGCAAACTCTCCTCATAGGATCAACAGCACAGTGGTTGAAGAGATCTTCTCCCCTTGGCGGCAGCTTGAGTCATCCTTTCTTCATCCACAAATTTTAACCATATGATCCTCCCATCCTGCTCCTCTCTCCCTCACTCAAGGCATTCTGGGAAGTGTGGTTTTCTCCATCCCTTCCCGAGCTCTCTGGGCTGCCGTTTGTGGCCTCATCTCTACATCCAGGGCTAAGCTTACGTCACATAAGAAAATCAGAATTAAGCTATTTGCCCAGGATCCCACTTTGTGGAGATCAAGTTCAGGGATTGGGTAATAGACTCAACCCTGACTCCATAGTCTGAAATTTTACTTACTTAAGTGGCTGTCACCGCTGAGAGGGGTCTGAGAGTTCAAGGGCATTACCTTCTACATCTTATTGTATGTATCCTGGCATCTAGCAGGGAGCGGCTGCCACATGCTGTGCCTTGTGCTTCAGGTTCTGCCAAATGGCCTTTGTCATTCTCCTCTCCCATGGGCACCATCCCACGGTGCATCCCGAGGTGCATGCCCACACTTGATGCTGGACACCAGGGATGGTAGTGAGCAGTTTTGCATTTTCTCTATTTTTAATAGTAAACGCAAGCCTGGATTTCCTACTGAAACCATGAGGGACATGAGCTGCAGCATCCTTACCTGTCGCAGGGCCCTGGCACTGCCCAGTATCCCATTCACTCTTTAAAGGCCACTTGGATAATTGTTTTCTTCCTCTAAACCCGAGCTATTCAAAGAGAAATGGCTTTGGCTTGGCAAATGAAAAAGGTCAGGACATTACACCACTGGAAATGTTTGTGTGCTTGAAAAGAGCCTGAGTGCTCGGCACAGGTAGCTCCCCTGGGCTCATTGCAGGGGGAGAAGTGTCCCCCCCCCAACCTTAGACTCCTGGGGTTAAAAGAGACCGGTTTAAACTGGTCCTGTCACCCCTAGGGGTGTTAGATCAGCTGGCCAGCAGGCTAAGTGGAAGGATTTGCTATTCATAAAGATGTGAACAACTGTAGTGTTCATGGCTTCTGCGAGCACTTAGATTCTCGTTTTCCATCCATCAGCAAATGTTTAAAAAGCATTATTACTTTTTTATGTTGATCTTGATACCCTCTGACTTTTCATTTTGTGAATTCTTAAACCATAGAAAAATTGCAAGAATGATAACTAATACATTTGCCAGTAGTTAGTATCTGCCACATTTGCTGCCTTTTGTTTGGTCAACTAAGTCTGTAATGCTCAGATAAATCAATTGATATTTTCCCTCCTCTATCCTTTCCCTTCTTCACCTGTTCTCTCCTCTTCTTTTCTGTTTAAACATTTGGGAATAAGTTGCTGAAATCCTGACATTTTGCTGAGATATTTTCACATATTATCTCTCCTCCATAAGAGCAGACACATTACATTCCCATGTCCAGTGAGTTCCCCGTAGACATGACAGACCCTCTCATGGCCCACATTCAGACTTCGCTGGTTATCCTACCAGGTTCCTTTCCTTTCCCATCACCTCGCTAGGGCCCCTGGTTTTTCCCTGTTGGCTTTCTTTGTCTTTCATGACCGTAACATTTGTTCTACCGAGATTGGATTTGACTAATCATCTCTCATAAAAGATCCATGTTACCCTCTGCTGCCCCACACCCTGCAGGATGGGTCTTGTTTATTATTTATGTGTTAGTTTTCTGTGGCCATGACAAAACACTTGAGATCTACAACTTCAAAGGGGGAAAGGGTTGCTTTGACTCACAGCTCACAGTTTCAGAGGTTTCATTCCATGGTCTCTTGGATCCCTTTACTGTGGGGCTCAGGGTGAGGGAGAAAACCCATGCCAAAGAGTGTGTGGTGGTGCAAAGCTATTCCCTCATGATGGCAGGGAGCAAAAGGAGACAGAGTGGGGAAGAGACAGGAAATAAAATGTTTCCCTTCAAGGGGCCCCTAAACGACCTAATTCTCCTAAAGCTCCCACTGCCTCCCAAAGTCCACATGTGCTGGTTTGGATCAGTTGTCCCCATAACCTCGTGTGTTGTGAATGCTTGGTCTCCAGCTGGGGGCACTTTGGGAGATGGAGTCTTGCTAGAGGAGGTGTGTTGATGGGGGTGGGCTTAGGGATGTTATAATAGGCTCCCCCTTACCAGAGATTGGCTCACATTTCTGCTGCTGCTGTTTTCCACCTGCCATGGCAGAGGTGATGTCCAGCCTCTGCACATGCCATGCTTTCCCCTGCCATCATGGAGTTTCCCCTTGAGGCTGAAAGCCAAAATACAAACCTTTCTTCCCACGAGCTGCCTTTGGCCGGGTGCTTTGTCCCAGCAACAAGAAGGGAACTGTAGCACCATGCCTCTGACTACTTCTGCACGGGGACCGAGCCTTCAATACAGAGCTTTTGAGAGATGTTTCTCATTCAAACCATAACAATTTACTTATTCATTTGTTACAGTGCAGGAGATTGAACCTTGTCCTCGCTATAGACAAATGTGATACCCCTGAGCTACAATCCCCAACTCTTTTATTTCTGAATAGCTATTGCACTCATATAAGTAGAATCCATAAGGTATAAAAGAATATATGATGGAGTCTTACCTGTGCTGGATGTGATGGCACACACCAGTGATCCAATTATTTAGGAGGCTGAGGCAGGAGGATTATGAGTTTGAAACCAGGCTGGGCCACATAACAAGATTCTGTCACAACAAAACCAACTCTTCAAACAAAAGAATTTCCTTTCTTCTCCTGTCCAGTTTCCCTCTTGGTATGTAAACAAAATTCTTAATTTCTGAGTCTCCTTCCAAAGGTAATACAAGGGATGTTAAATAGTAGCTCTCACGCATCTAACTGGGTGGTTGAATGGATGGGTGTGCCTGCTCCCTGGTGTGTCTACAAACTTGGGAGGCCACCTGAGATCTCAGCTGCTTCCCTCCAGCCTTGCCCTCAGAATCTGTTCCTTTGGCCTGGCCTACCTCTAGGACTCCTCTCTCTCCACCCTCTTCCAGGAGAGATCCTGTCCTGATGGCCACTGGCCAGCCTTCCTTCTAACTCCCCATGGCCCCTCACACATGCTGTTCCCTCTCTGTCTCCCTGTGGTCCTGCAGGTCCCAGCTCCCAGCTTCTTCTTGGAAGTGTTTCCCAATCCCAGACAGGTCACATAACTCAGTGAAGCCTTCAAAGGACACTTGCTCCCTCTTGTTGATTCCCCCCATGGGCCTGGGGCTCAGTGCAGCTGCTCACTCAGCAGACTCATTGACTCTGGTCATTGGGCTTTGCCAATGCTCCACAGACAGGCTGGGGCCCAACAGCATGGGGAAATCCCACATGTAGACCGGGCTAACACCATAGAAGGCAGATTGCGGACTGGCCCCTTGAGTCCTTCAGCACCCCTTGGTCTGGGAGAGGCTGTTTAAGGAAGGATCAGCGCTGCCTCTGCAGACAGAAGTTTCACATGTTTGGCCAAGTTCACCTACAGCCTCCTGCTCCGCCCCCCCCCCATCTCCCCCCTGCTCACCTGAACTGAGAAGCAAGGCAGAAAGTCTTTATATGTAGACTGTAGGGGTCCAGGAAAGAAAAGCCCCTGTAAAAATATGCACACAAGGCTTCATTTTCATTTGTTGTTTTTCTTTTCTTTTTTTTTATTTGTTGTTTTTCTTTAACTTTCGGGGTTATTTTCTTTGACAAGTGCCATTATTGTTATGCTTTTATGAGAAAAGTAAAGCACTTTGCAAAGATTCTTCACTGTGGCTGAGTCTCAACTGCTCTTTGGAATTCTCTAGGGAGCTTTGAAAAATTGTCGATGTTTCATCCTAAGGAATTTAGATTTAGTGGCTTGGAGTTTGGTCCACCCTGGTGACTGCACTGTGCAGTTAGGCTGAGAGCCACTGCCCTGAAGGAGAGCCCTCTTGGGAAGCCAGATGAAAAATGTTGTCCTGCCTCTATATCCAGGGAGATCACGTCCACTGTCCACTGCATGATTCCAGGGGACAGCATTTACATAGTTTGTACTGTGAGGGTGACTTCCTGGATTTGGGTAAGTGTGGATATATAATTTATATATTTGCAGATACATAATTTAAACACTAATTGCATCTGTTAACTCTGGCCCTCCGGGGAGGACAGAGTGACATTTGCTGTTCACAGTGTACAGAGAATTTTATAAAGCTGATATCACCTGAGATTTTTAAAAATCTGATTTGGCCCGATACTGATTGACAAACAAAAATCCAAAAACAAAACCAAAGATAATCAGGGGATGGGGAACTAACTCAGTTTGATCCATAGGACCCATGTAAAATATCGGGTGTGCTGGTGTGCACCTGTAATCCCAGTGCGGGAGAGGGGGGCAGAGACAGCAGGATCCCCAGGGGTTACTGGCCAGTTAGTCTAGACTAACTAGTGAGCTCCAGGCCATTGAGAAGCATCTATCAAAGGAGATGGATATTGCTCTGGACGACTTGATGTTGTTCTATGGCCTCCATGAGGATGCATATACATGGGTATATGCACAGGCACATACACATATGTAGCCTCACACATATCAATACACATACACACATGCAAAAAGAAAATTTCGAAAGACAAAATAAGCAAGAGCCAAGTGTCCACATCCTTCTAGAACTGTGGGTTGCTCAGGGCAGGGGTCTGAGAGCATAAACAGGCAGGACCGGACGCAGAAGACAAGTTGCCAGCCGGCTATTGGTTGGGGGTGGTGAGGGAGTCTCATAGAACAATGGGGTAGCAGTCTGCTGGGGGCTCAGCCTTGACCATGAGGTTTCTGTTGCTTTGTGGATCAGGCTCTGAAATGCCCTACACAGGCTCATGGTCCTCAGATGACAACACTATTTGGGGAGATGGTGGAATTTTTTGTGGGCCGAGACATGGCTGGTAGAGGTAGGTCCCTGGGAGTGGTGTTTGAGGGTGCTGAAACCTGGTCTTACTTCTGCTGGGCTGTCTACTTCCTGGTGTGACAGGATGTGAGGAACACACACAACATGCTTCTACCTCCATAAACTGAACCACTCTGCTAGGCCTTCCCTACCAGGATGGATAGAAATCCCCTGTAACTGAGCACAGTAAACCCCCTTCCCCTAAGTTGCTTCTGTCTGTTGTATTCCACAGCGATGAGCTGACTAGTGAACACACAGGGTCTGCCTCCTGCCTGGAACCTGAGCCAGCCCACTCCCAACCCTGCACAGTACCTTGCTCTTTAGACTAGTGTGGGTGGGCTTCCTGGAAGAGCACTCAGGGGTCCCTTAGAATTAACTGTGACATTTTTTTAGGTTCCATTTTTTGGTAGAATTCGCAACTTCTGTTAGGCTCTCCATGGGGTGCCTAATGTTGTGTCGAACTCTGGATGTCATCTGTCGGTCCCCAGAGCAACACTCACTCTTCTCTGTGCCCCTGTGTCTCAGACCCACAAGTAGACAGATGCTTAGCAGATCCCAGGCACTTGGCTTGTGTGCTTGGTCTGACCAATGGAGAGCCCTGGCAAGAGTCAGAGGAGGGTTCCAACCTCCTGGTTCCACAGCTGGGCCATCTGCAACCAGCTGGCATGGCACTCTGACCGAAGTCTCTTCCTGGTGGCTCTCCCCTTCAACTCCCTCACTTGTCCTCTCTGGGAACCTCAGGCCCAGGGGCAACAATGGCTCAGCACTTCCAGGCCCAGGTCCCTGTGTGCCTGTCACATGATCCCACCACACCCACACTTTGCAAAAGCTGTCCCTTTAGTAACCCCGGAGTCACCCTACTTTGTTGGGACATTTATGCTCTGTTGGGGCTCTAACCATGTGTATCTCTGACATGAACTCGGTGTGCCAACCGTTTTGAGGGTGTGCTCTTTGGGAAGGGAAAAGGTAAGCTAAGATGAAGGTCAGAATGTCAGAGGTGGAGACCTGAAGCTGGGAGATCCTTAGGAGTTATCCTGAATCCAGGCAGGTGGCCAGGCCCTTACTGCAGAGATTCCAGGGCTGGGGACAAGGGTGCACAAGGAATCCTCTACATTAGCTAAACACCTGAACGGGTTTTCTGGTCTGTCCCCTATACCGAGCCCTGTCTGTGTTGTCCAGCAATCATCCATTGAATGAATAAGTTGAGGAGCAGCAAGCTTCCTTGAGGACATAAAATTCCCAATCTCAGAGCCCTCGAGTCTCAGTGTCATTCATTTATTTTTGAGGCAAGGTCTTGCTACTGTAGCCCAGGCTTGCCTTAAGCTCACCACCCCCTGCTTCAGCCTCTCAAGTGCTGGGATGAAAGGAGAGAGCCACCATGCCCAGCCTCAATCTCTTGTTACTATTTATTCCTGAAACACTTGAGAATGTTGGGGACCTCATTTGCCCCTAAATACTTCAGTGTTGGCACCTTAAACAAGAGTGTTTTCTGATAAAACCTCAGTATAATTTGCCTAATTCAAGAGACAGAATGTTGACTCACAACTATTGTCCAATATATAGTTCCTGGTCACATGTCCATCCCTTATGGAAGGTCCCTCTGCCCTCACATCACACGGTGCCTTCATGTTCCTGTCTCCCTTCTCTCATCCTTTAGTGTTCTCTGATGGTGGCATTTGGAGGACCTCAGGCCTTTCATTTTGATCTGTCATGGGTGTCCTCAGGATTGGATCAGAGTTGTGCCTTTGGCAGGATGATATGAGCCCTGTGTGTCACCCCCCCCTTGACCTTTCAGGGACAGTCAAAACAGCTCTCTTCCTTCCCCACACCCTCCAGGGAGGGGCTGCTCTCCCCAGTTTCTACACTTACTACCAGGTCCAAGAGTTAATGCCACCTGAGGTGATGGCTGAAGGAGCCCAGAGCCAGGGACCTTCAGCTCAGAATCCTTCCCACTGCCCCTGGGAGTCAGTGATGACAACCATGCTGGCTGGTGACCTTCAGCTTCTGGGTCCTGGTATGGGCTTACTGAGCCAGCCCTTGCCTCCTCCCTGGGTGCTAGGCTTTTCCACTGAGCCTCACAAGGCCCACTTGGTACGTGCGCGTGCGCACACACACACAACAGACACACACAGAGATGCACACAACAGACACACACACAACAGACACACACACAGAGATGCACACAACACACACACACAACAGACACACACACAGAGATGCACACACACACACACATACAACAGACACACACACAGAGATGCACACACACACACACACACACACACACACACACACACACACACACACACACAGACTCTTCAGGAGCAAGGCCTAGAGTGAAGAAAGCCTGGGTGGGCCCTGGCCTGTGCTGTGGGCTGTGGAAAGAGAGGTTAAAGAGCTTTTTAGAAGGCTTAGAGTAGGCTCTTTTCAGTCTCCTGAGGGCACCATGCCTGGCTCCTGCCTGTGGTTTGTGACATAGTCCCCTCCCCACTCTGCACCCTTGCCCTCCTGCTGTGTCTGCCTCTTTGAGAAACTTTTGTTCTTGTATTTGTGAGGTGGTATCTCATGTGGTCCAGGCTGGCTTCCAACTTAACCATGTAGAACAGGATGACTTTGAACTTCTGATCCTCAGGCCTCACCTCCTGAGTGCTAGAATTCTATTGCCATACCTGGTTTTATGCAGTGCTGGGGATCATACTCAGCTGGGAGACTCTGTGAACTACATCCCTAGTCTCTCTTTCTTTTCTTTTCTTTCCTTCCTTTTGTCCCCTTTCCTTCCCTTTCCTTTTTCTCTCTTCTTGTGACAGGGTCTCATGTAACCCAGGCTGACCTCAGACTCAATATGTAGCTGATTCTCCTGCTTAGCTTCCTGAGTGTGGGGATTACCTGTGCACACCTCTGGGGCTGACTATAGACAAACCCATTTTCAAGGCTCTGGAAAAAGACCATACTTCCTTCAAATGTAACTGTGTGCAGACTGGCTCCTCATGCCATCAGAGCCTCTTCTGAGTGTGTGTGTGTACGTATGAAGTGTGTGTGTGTAGTGTGTGTATGAAGTGTGTGTATGTATATGTATGTGTGTGTAATGTGTGTATGAAGTGAGTGTGTATATATATGTGTGTGTGTAGTGTGTATGAAGTGTGTGGAGTGTATATGAAGTGTATGAGTGTGTGTAGTGTGTGTATGAAGTGAGTGTGTAGTGTGTATATGTGTGTGTAGTGTGTCTATGAAGTGTGTGTGTAGTGTATGAAGTGTGTGTATAGTGTGTATGAAGTGAGTGTGTGTGTCTGTATGTGTATATAGTGTATGTATGAAGTGTGTGTGTGTGTAGTGTGTGTATGAAGTGTGTGTGTGGGTGTGCATGTGCCACAGTACGTGTGTGGGTCAGAGCACAAGGGTGCTGGTCCTCTCCTTCCACCTTGTTCGAGACAGCGGTCGCCCATGCTACTGTTAGCCACTTGGAGGGCCAGACTAGCTGGCCTGTGACCTTCAGATGACAGGACATGCTTCACTTGGCATCTGGCTCTATGTAGGTGCTGGGGATTTGAGCTCAGCAGGCAGGTTTGCAGAGCAGGTGTCTTTAGTCATCGCCCCAGCTCTCCCATGAGAACTTTCATTTTCTGGGACTAAATGTTACTCAATTCTAGAGTCACCAAACAAAGCTGCTTTATCCTTTGACAGCACAGGGCTGTTTGGGACATAGGTGAGACGTGCCCACAGGTGAAACAGGTTGTCCTGAAGGGCTCCCGAGGGATGTCTTCAGAGCAGGAACACCAGGGCTGGAGAACACCACAGAAAGAATTCTTCATTTCCTTCCAGAGATGCAGATTTTGTGTCTCCAGAGAGAGCGGACCTGGCACTAAGTGAAGCCAGCATTTGCTCTGCTGCATACTCTTTGGGCCTCACCTTCCTCACCTGTAAAATGGAGCCACGGCAAGATCTGCATGAAGGTTACATAGGACAGTGCGCTCAGGGGCACGTGGGGACAGTACTTGTCATTTAGGATGATGCCAGAGGTTAACCAAAGCTACAGGTCAGAAGAATGTGCCACTGATCTGCAGTCCTAGACATCAAGCTTTAAAGTCCTTTGCCCCTTTCCCTGTCCGGACTTTCTCCTCAACACAGTGGAGGCAGATGTCCAAGAGGAACTTGAGGTCTCAGGGTGGTCTGAAAATGATGCTGGACCTTGTGGGTGGCCACAGTCGGTGTGTGTGGGGGGGTACTTCCTAAGACTTCCTTGTAGAATCCCAGGTCTCCAAATTCTCCCCAGTGACTCCTCACTAGGGAGTTGTTGTCAGGAAGACCAAAATGTTTCCAAGAATTGAGCACATTATATATTTTTAAAATTTCTCTGGGACAAGACCTTCTCAGAGCAAACTGGCCAGTCACCCCATGTGATGATTAACCTTGATTGTCAACTCGATTGGATCCAGAATTATGCTTCTCGGTGAATCTGTGAGGGCATCTCAAGGAAGGACTGAGGGAGAAAGACCCTCCCCAGAGTGGACAGTGCTTTCCCGTGGCAGCCCAGATGAAAGACGTCTGAGCAAAAAGTGCTACTTAAAAATTTTATTTGCAAGGAGAAGAGAGAGACGAACTCCAGATATAAGAGCCACTTTGTGCATCTGGCTTGACGTGGGTACTGGGGAATTGAACCTGTGTCCAGAGCAGGCTTTGCAGGCAAGCACCTTAACTGCTGATCAATCTCTCCAGCCCCAACAGTGCTTCTTTTTTAAAAAAATATTTTATTTATTCATTTTCAAGCAGAGAGATACAGAGAGAGAGAGAGAGAGAGAGAGAGAGAGAGAGAGAGAGAGAGAGAGAGGGAGGGAGACATAGAGACAGAGAGAGATAGCACCAGGGCCACCACCTTGTGGGTCTGGCTTATGTGGGTCCTGGGGAATTGAACCGGCGGCCTTAGGCACTGGAGGCAAGTGCCTTAACCTCTGAGCCATCTCTCCAGCCCTCCAACAGTGCTTCTTGCTTGTTCATATTTTTTTCCTTGCTGGGAAGTTTTACTACCCAATTACTACTGCTGCCACCACCCTTCCTGCTGTCCAAAGCCAGCTTCTCCATCCTTAGGTGTGGACTGAAGACCAGAAGCTCTCCAGGAACCTTCCAGGCCTTCAGTGCCAGATCAGGACCATCCAGTCATCTGCCTCATGGATGGAGCAGCTACCGAGTTCACAGACAGCTGTTGTTGGTCTGCCCTGCTGTGCCATGTAAGTCAATCTAAGAAATCCTTTTGGAGTATCTATTCATTCTATTGGTTCTGGTCCTCTGGAGAAGCCTGACCAATACATTCCACATTCCCAGACTTGTAGCCTCTCAGTGGAGTTTAAGATGGCCTTTGATATCTCCACGGTAGAGCCCACCTGTTCAGTTGGCACTGTCTCTCTCATCATCTCTTATTAGGTAGTTGTGTTAGTCAGCTTTCTGCTGCTGTGACAAAACACCTGGGCTAACCAATTTATAAGGAAGAAAGATTTGTTTTTAACTAATATTTTCAGAGGTTTCAGTCCTTGGTTGCATCTGTTACTTTAGCCCTGTGGTAGCATGGTGGGAGAACATGGAGGAAGAAACTTATACCTTATGGCAGCTGGAAAGCAGAGAGAGACAGGAAGAGCTGTTTCCTGGGCATACCTCCAATGACCTACCTTCCTTCCACTAAGTCTCACCCCTAAATGTTTCCAATAACCCCACAGGCTGGTGACTGAACCTTTAACACATGGCCTTTTCATTTTTTTCCGTATATATTACTTTTCTCATTTCTGTAACAAAATACATGTCAAAAAGAAGCAAAAGGAAGGAAAGAAGGAAAGAAGAAAGAAAGGAAGGAAGGAAGGGTTTATTTTGGCTCACAGTTTGAGGGTCCAGTCCATCATGGTTGTAGGACCCAGCCTGGCTGTATATCTGAGAGCTAAGTTTTAATATGCATCCGGATGAGAGCATGGTAGCTCATGCCTTTGTTCCTAGCACACCTGTGCCCCCCCCCAGGAGGCAGGGGGGATGGCTGAAGGCCCTAAATCCTGTTTACAAGTGCTAATAGGTTTTACTCCTGCTGGCTGAGTTTCGGTAGCTGTGTTCCTGTTTACTGAGCTCCCTTTGTGTAAGAGATAAGGCAAGGCAACACACCCCTAGATTGTATATAAGGTTGGATGCTAAAATAAAGTTTTGAGATCTGCTTGGACATTTCTCCCAGCTGCGAGTGTATATGGGGCTCCGACTGCGTGCTCACCTTTCCTCGATTGAGCCAGGTCTCCTGCTGGCCAGAGAGACAGGCTCATTTAGCAGGGGGCCAGGGACCCGTGCGGGCAGTAACCGACATCTGGAGAAGTACCCGACAATGGTGAGGAAGGCAAGGCAGCAGGAGTGTGAGGCAGCTGGTCACATGGTACCCACAGTCAGGAAGCAGAGAGAGGTAAGTGCTGGTGCTTGGTGATTTTTTCCTTATTATTCCGTCCGGGAACCTAGCCTATGGGAAGGTGCCATCCCCAGTCAGGATGACTCTTCTCTGCTCAATTAAACCTTTCTAGAAATACTCTTCATTGTCAAGTGTGGGGCTGAACTGGAAGTGCAAACTTTGGGAATGAATTAAGAATGAACTATGGGATTGAACTACGGGAATATTTCTTATAGATCTTACAAATAACTTTTCTGAGAATATTGCTGTGAGATGCTAAATTCCTCACTTATAATTTACCCTACAGTTAATATGACAACTGTGTGATCCACCAAAAAGCTAGCCATGTTCCTAGCTTTCCTCTGCCTTGGTGTACTTTGGCCTGGACAGCACACAAGACCAATATTGACAAACCAGGATTAGGGATGCTGACTGATCTTACGATACACTCTACGCTCCTTTCCTCGGAGGCTTGGTTGGACTCAACTCAGAACACACATGTGCAAGAAGTCCTGATCATAGCACTGAAGACATCGAGGTCAGTAACTTTGGGTCCACAGGTCTGTTGAAGGCACAGGTGGGCTTAGTGTGCTTGCTCTTGTGATCAGAGTGTCTGTGTGTGTTCTGGGTCAGCAGAGTCCAGCAGCTCACACTCCTAAATCCCTTCCTTTAACAAATGTGTAAGGATTATCCAAGTTGAAGTTCCTTACCCTTTGCTCATGCATTGTAGTACTTGTTCACATACTACTGGTTTTTGGCTGCTCAATCAAAGTGCCAGCCTGCACCTGTTTCGTCTAGATCACATCAGTCCCTGCTCAGAAGCCCATTCATTGCCCAACTCCACTTTCGAGACCCCCGACTTTCCCTAAAGTCAGATCTTTATCTTCTCTTCCCATCTGTCCCCCACTCTGAGTTCTACCCCCTGTCATTCTTTATGCACCAGGACTTCCCCTCTCCAGGTCTTTTGTGAGGCTGTCTCTACTGTTGGGCTGTTCTCTCTGAGAAATCTCTACCCATCCTCCAAAGCTTATCTTCCTCAGGATGTCCCACCCGCTCCTCCTACCCCTGTTGGGTACAACCTCTCTTGATGTTGACTTCACTCTAAGTTATTTCTACCCTCTGGGTCCTGTCAGAGTGAAGCTGGAACCATCACACAGCAGCCTTCAAGAGCTGGTTTTCTTCATCTCTTTAGCAGTCTGATGGATTTATGCCAAGGAAATCAGCAAATGATACAAATCAGGGTCTCGCCGTTGCTCAGAGTGCTGGCTTCTTACCAGCATGTTACGGACTCTCTTCCTGTTCTCATTGCTGGATGGACCCTGACTTTCTCCAGGGAAGACAGACTCTCCAAGTCCATGAATCTTCCCAGCAACAGCTCTTGGCCCACACAGTACTCATTAGGAGCTTCAGATTGATGGATTAGATGAACTCTCGTGAGGTCATTGAATGAGATATGGTGTGGGTCAGGAGAGAGGAGAGTCTCTGAATATTAAGATACCTAAAGTAACCCTTTCATATTTCAGGAACAAAAGAGCTCCATCATTCTTCTTACCTTCTGTGATGGTCAAGTTTTGATGTCAACTTGACCTTTCAAGCAACCTTGGGTGGATCTCTGAGGATGTTTACAGGAAGGCAGCCTCTCAGTCAAGGGCAGGATGTAAAGAAGCTCAAAGAAGCTAGAAGTAAACATCCTTTCCTGTGTGGGCCATGCAGGAAGGAAAGTCCAAAGACTCAGGAAGCCATTGAGTCTGGGAAAGGGTTGTAAGACCCCACCCTAAGTCTATATAAAGGAGAAAAAATTCTCTCCTTGGCTCCTCCCAGCCTGTTCTCTGTTCCGTGGGTGTGGTGTAGGTCATGGGATTCTCTCTCTGCTCAGACCTGTGAAAGAGGGCCAGCCTCCTTTGCTGTTACAAAACTTCCCCTCAATCTGTAGTTTTAATAAATCCTTTCCTCCTCCAAATTGTGCCTGGTTTGGAGATTCATCCCAGTGACGTGTGGATGACTAAGACACCTTCCTTATTCAAAAAATTATAATAGTTAATGTTTCCTGTCTGCCATAGTCAATTAAAGATCACCCAAATTCTTTGACACTTTTTCATTGGGACATTGGACTTATATCCCTTCTCTGTGAATCTGAGGGGATCTATGTTTGTCTGACCAGTAGAAAATGGCAAACGTGCTGCTATACCAGTTTCAGGGTCCAGGAATAAAGAGTCTAACAGCCTTCACTTCCTGTCTTGGGGCTCCTGCTCTGCAAGCCCAGGCCTCCAGTATGAGACATTTCACTACCCTGAGCTTGTCACAACTGAAAAGGACATGGGTGTTCTCTACTGGTGGTCCTTGATGGTATCAGCCTTACAGCTCTCACCATCAAAGCTCAAAGAAGTGAGTGAGGTTCCTTCAAGCCAGCTGACCCAGCTGGACACTGACGATCATAGATGCCACAAGAAGCAGAAGAATCGCCCTTAGTCCTGCCCAGTTCTTAATGCTTAAAATCACGAGACGTAATAGACCCATGGCGGCTTAGGGTCACTAAGTTTTAGAAGCATTTGTCATCACACGGTGATACTAACTTACCACGGTGCAGTTCCTGGGCTGAGTGCAATACTGGCTTTATCCCAGTCATTCATCATGCGCCTCCATGGAACGATCCTGTATCATCCCCTTTCTACAGACGAAGGAAATATGCAGAAGCTCTTACCCCTATTGTATTTGGAAATACAGCCCTTGAAGAGATGATGAAGGTTAAATGAATTCATAAAGGCGAGCGCTAATCTAATCTGATTGGTGTGCTCACAAGAAGAGGATGAGTTATCAAGCAAACATTCACAAAAACCAAACCTGCCAAGACCATGACCCTGGACTTCTGGCCCTCCATAACTATGGGAATAAATTACTGTTGTTAAAGCCACTAGATCTATGATTTTTTTTCACAATGGCTAACACACTGATAAAATATGCCAGGGTCACATCAACAGAGTCCCAGCCCTTAGCAAGAGGAGCATCTAGCCTCCCACTTGTTCTTGAGAGTCTCTCTTGGGACCTGCTCTGGCCAAGCCATTCCTACAAACTATGAGGCCATACCTATTTGGATCCCACAAGATCTTTCTCATATTTTTATGTCCTGTTTTCTGCTCAAATGACATGGAGCCTCCTCCCCGGAGGCTGCGTGGATCACCTTTTTCAGAATGTTTTTCCAGCTGGAGAGATGTCTCAGTGGTTAAAGGCAATAGCTTGTGAAGCCTGCTGGCCTGGGTTTTATTGCCCAGAACTCAGGTAAAGCTGGATGCAAAGTAGCATATGCATCTGGAGTTTGTTTGCAAAGCCTGACAGCCTGGGTTCAATTCCCAGTACCCATGTAAAGCCAGATGCACAAAGTGGTATGCAAATCTCTGGAGATCGTTTGCAGTGGCAAGAAGCCCATTCTCTTTCTCTCTCTCTCTTTCTCCCTCTCTGCCTGCAAATAGATAAAAATATATTCTAAGAATATCCCTCCAAAGTTCTTTGAGACTATAGCATGTAGGTTCAGGGGTAATCAAGTGGGAGCTCTGTGTAAAGTGTGGGTGGAACTTGGACTTGAGACTGGTTTGTCGGCTTGCTTACCCACAGGCACATAAGCTTGCTGGGGGTAAGGGGTCAAGGTCTCAGCAAACTCTCTTTACAAAGTCCTGTTCTGGGGCAAAACTCTCTAAGAGCCCTAGAATGCTCAATTCAAACCTGACCTCCCAGGCCTCATGAAAACACATAGGCTAGCTTAGCAGCCTGGGGTATTATTTATTGAATAGTTGTTACTTGATTTCAGACACTTAAATACTCAGACAGAAGGCACATGGGCTATGTTTCTTGACGGTTGTCACAGGTCTGCCCACATAGCTGAGCAGGATGAGCGGACAAACCAGGGCTGGAGCCCAGGGTTGCCCACACCAGGGTCAACACACAAGTTCATTGCCTGAGACAGTGGGGAGGAGGGGATGGGCTGTGAAGAGGGCTGCCAAGAATGTCAGCCTATCTCAGACCTCTTTCCAATTTGCACCAAATGCAAGTGGCTGCAGAGTGGCTGGACTGCTGGGCTTGGAAATGCAACTGCGTGAGGGATGGGGACCATCCAGGAGGGAGAAGAGCCCTCAAGACCCCCTCACCCCGACTCCTTAGGGAGAAGAGCCCTCAAGATCCCCCACCCTGACTCCTTAGGGAGCTCTAATGACGAGGCTGCCACAGGAAGAGAAGTCTGCCCTGTCTGAGCTCACCCCATCATCCCAGGCCTTCTCTGACCCTCAGCCCACACCACAGGCCATAGCTTCCAGCCCAAGCTTAGAGTCTAGGGGGCTGTTTGCCTTCTGGAGGGCTGGCAGAGGACTCGAAGGCATGAGCAGGGCACAGCCCAGCACACCCAGTGTCCCTGGGTGGTTGTCAGTAAGATATGTGTCTCCTAGCCAAAGGAAAAATTCAGAAGATATTTGCTTGTAACTTAAAGAATCAAAAACCAGGTGTGGTGGTGCACACCTTTCATCCCAGCACTGGGGAGGCAGAGGTGGGAGAACTGCCATGAGTTCAAGGCCACCCTGAGACTACAGAGTGAGTTACAGTTTGGCCTGGGCTGGAGTGTCTACTTGGTAGGGGGAGGGGGAGGGGGAGGACAGGGGGAACAAAACGAAAAATACAAAGACAGAAACTCTGGAGGTGGGCAATTCTTTTCAAATCCATTTTTCCCCTTGGAGGATGGTAGGGGACAATGAATTTGGTACCCAGTGTTTTTCCAGCTTTTTGGGGAGCCACATGGCAGTGAACCTTATCTCCTCAGACTGTTGCCTTTCTCTGGCACATTTGCTGAGAGGGGCTTGAATCATCTTTCTCCTCTTGTTGGGAAATTCTGACAGCATGAGGTAAGCTGTGTGGGGGAGAAGGAATGTGCTGTGTGGACCTGTGGGGCATCCTGTCCTGGGAGGAGCTGCTGCGGGCACTGAGGCCAGCCTCCTGGGAGAAGGGACTTGGGGCCATCGGGAGAGGCTTGGAGCCATACTGCTCGGCTTTCTGGACACTGTGTGGGCCCCTCCTAATTCAGAAGGGATTAACAACATGCTGCAGACCATTTCCATGGGGCTCAGCCCAGCAGCAGAGACCAGAATTCGTGCCCTGGAAGACACTCCCCAGGCTAGGGGAGACTTGGCTGCTGACCACATCTGAGGGCAGCTGGCGAACAGCTCTTGCTTCGTGTTTCTCTGCCTCAGAGAGGAGACTTGATTGGATCCACACTCACCACAGCAGGGATTAGGAGAACGATACCAGCAGAGCCAACCCTGCTCCTCACAGAAATGCTGAGGTGGCTCAGGTGGTTGTCACTCAGTTTCCATTTGGGTTGGGCAGACCGACAGAACAGTCTTCACCCCTCTGCGATTTACAAGACTTCTGTGGACTTTGTCATTGTTTGTCCTAGGGGAGCCTCTTAGGGATGGTGTAGGGAGCTATTTGGAAATAGGAAATTTTGGACTGGAGAGATGGCTCAGCAGTTAAGGCACTTGCCTGCAAAGCCTAGTGATCTGGGTTCAATTCCTCAGCGCCCATGTAAAGCCAGACGCACAAAGTAATGCATGCATCTGGAGTTCGTTGGCAGTGGCTTGAGGCCCTGGAGCGCCCATTCTCTCTCTCTCTCTCTCTCTCTCTCTCTCTCTCTCTCTCTCTCTCTCTCTCTCTCTCTGCTGGCAAAGGAAGGAAGGGAAGAAGGAAGGAAGGGAGGGAGGAAGGGAGGGAGGAAGAGAGAGGAAATTTATTCCCAGTTACTTTCCAGCAAGTCATATATATGGAGGTCAGCTAAATGACTTGGAGGAGTTCGAGGGGGGGGCATCATGTCTGGGAATACAGAAACCATTCCTCAGCCTCGTTGGAGAGGCCCAGATTCCAGCATGTCTTCCTGTAGTTCCCATAACCTTCCAAAGCCCCTCGACGCCTAGCCTCATTTTCAGCCATGTTTGGAACATGTAGTAGGTTCCCACAGCTGCTCTAACAAATTACCACAAATGAGGTGGCATTTTACAGAAACTATTGTCTCATAGTTTTGGGGACCAGAAAGTCTAAAAGCAAGTTGTTGGCAGGGTCGCACTGTTCCCAGAGGCTCCAGGAAAGCCTTCCTGATCCTTTCTGGCCTCTGGTGGTCCCAGGAGTTTTTGGCTTGAGGCTGAATCAGTCCATCCTTGCCCGCATGACCTTCTTGTTTGTGCCTCTTCTCTGCCAAGTGTCTTTTCTAAGGACATTTCCCCCAAATTGAGAGCCCACCTGGACATTACCTAAACTGATCTCCTGGCATTCACTTACTTAGAGGTCTGTTTTTCCAAAAAGTTACAGTCATAGATTCTGGGACTTGGCATATAGACATATTTTTGGGGGTGAGATGAGGTATTAGTCAATCCTTTACAGAAGGTTTTTATGGGCAAGACTCGAAGCCAGGTTTCAGGTCGGGAAAGTCTAAAGTTCTGAATGGCAAGCCAGGCCCCTGGGTCAGGCCTCCTGCAAGGGCAGAATCACTGGGCCTTAGTTTCCTTGTGGAGAATGGCTGGTGTACTCCAGGGTCTCTTTCTTCTAGCACATTTCCCGTGCAGATCCTGTCAGGTCCTCGGCATCCGTGGTGATGACTTTGATCTACTTTCTTGTTTTATAAACATATATGCATAGACACATGTATATGGATCTTCCCATAGCAAAATGCAGCCAGTCCTCTCTCTCTCCGAGGGCTCTGTATCTGTGGATTCAACCCACTTTGGATAGAGCATATTTTTTGAAATTGCCTCTGTAATAGCTGTATATATTTACACTTTTTCTAAACAGACAGCATAACAGCTCCTTGCTTAGTGTTCACACCGTGTCTCAGGCATTCCAGGTAATCTGGAAGTGATTTACAGCATATAGGAAGATATATGCAAATATCGCATCTTTTACAAGGGAAATGAACATCCATAGATGATAGTATCTGTGGGGATTCCAGAACAAATCCCTGTGGGTTTCAAAGGATAATTGTATGTGGCATGTAAAATATACATTTTAACCATTTTCAAGCATAGAGTTCAGTGGCCCCCAAGTGACGTATATTGTTTTGAAACCCTCACCACCATTGACAGTATTTAAATAGTTTTTTGTTTGGTGTGTGTGTGTGTGTGTGTGTGAATGGGTGTATGTGGAGGTCAGAGTACAGTTTTGGGTGTCAGTCCTCACAGGGTCTCTGGTTCACTTCCATGCTTGCCAGGCGAGCTGGTCCGTTGGGGAATTCTCTCTACCTCCATGTCTCCAAGACATTCTGGGATTATCGACAGGTCCTGCAGTGTCTCGCTTTAAGTGAGCTCTGCAGATCCAAACTCTGGTATTCACATTTAGGCGACAAGCACTATATTCACTAAGCCATCTCTCCAGTCCCCGGGATATGTTTTATACTTCTTATATCCTCCTTTCTACTTTCTTTTTAAAAAACTTTTTACTGACAACCTCTATACATATAGACCATACACCATGGTCACAATCCCTTCCGACAGCCCTCTCTTTCTACCTATCAATCCCCCCTCCACCAAAACCCTTCTTCTTTTTAAAAAATATTTTATTTATTCATTTTTCAAGCAGAGAGATACAGAGAGAGAGAGAGAGAGAGAGAGAGAGAGAGAGAGAGAGAGAGAGAGAGAGAGCGCACCAGGGCCACCACCTTGTGGATCTGGCTTATGTGGGTACTGGGGAATTGAACCCGGTCCCTTAGACACTGAAGGCAAGTGCCTTAACCGCTGAGCCATCTTTCCAGCCCTCCCTTCTTTTTAACTAGTCTCTCTTCTATTCTGATGTCATGGGATCACTTTCCCTCACGATGCAGTCACTGTGAGGTCGTGCATAGCTCTGTTACCTTGTGTCTGGATGACAGTATTACAAAGCACTCCTCCTTTTGTTTTGGCTTGCACGTTCTTTCTGCCAACTCTTTCCCAACCGTCCTTGAGCCTTGGAGAATGTGTTAGAGATGTCTCAGTGCTGAATAAACCACTGTTGCTTCTTCTCAGCACTTTACTGCGTTTTGTGTCACTCCAGTGGTCACTGCCATCTGAAAAGAGACGCTTCTCTAACCCTAAGTGAGAGTAGCATTAATGTATGGGCACAAACATAAGTGTTTAAAAGGCAGTTTGGTGAACACAATATACCCAACTGGCCAGACAACAGAATTAGTTCCTCTTAGGGCTTAGGTCCTTCCAGCCAAAGGCTCTTTTCTTTTCTTTTCTTTTCTTTTTTTCCTATAGGCTTTTGATTAGCTTTTCAGCACCAGGCAGGAATACCTTCCTGTGAAGTGGTCTTCAGGCCTAATCAGAGAGCAGTTGGTTTCCCCCACAACAGACATGCCGCCATTGCTCCACTTGGCCTGATTGTCCAGTTGTAAAGCTTGCAGGGTCCATTGCTGGTTTTCTCTCTCAGCAGACTGCGTAGGTCTTTCCAGCATTGTGACAGCTAGTCAACAGGGAGGAGGCTCAGCTCCAGCTTGATTTCTCAGTGATCTGCAGCCTAGGCATATGGTGCTTTCAAGCGATATGGTCTTACCATCTAATTCTCATGGGCAACCAAGATCCTTGACAATAGCCTGCCATGTTTTGAGGGCAACAGGTCACTGGAAGATATTCCACCCTGGCACTGACATTTTCTTGGAATAAACTATGGCTTCTGAGCATAGCATTATCCACCACAACAGGGCACTTCTGCCCAAACTCTCTTTCTCTCTTTATTATTTATTGTTTAGCTAGTAAAGAAGTAGGCTTCCATATGGCTTATTTATAACATCTTTAATTTTGATTAACCCTCCCACTCCCCACTCCTCTCCTCCATCCACTCCCTTCCAGATTACCTTTGACAAAGATGAAACAGAAGACCCATCCCCAGCCCCTTGAGTGTATCACTCATGAACAATGCTTCCACCATGCAGCCTACTACTCAATGGTCACTGTACAGACATGAGAAGACATGGATTTCAGAAGGGTAGACTTACAGGTCTGAGCACAGGGAGGAACCCCAAGCACCCTGTGCTCTTTAAGAGGATGTCTCCTTCCTAGGCTGCTGTAGGCTCTGGTGGGTCTTGTGGCTGTGGTATCCCCTTGCTCTCTATCTGGGTTTTCCTTTTCCCTCTAGACCCGTGGTTCTAAGATCTGGTCCCTGCACCAGCAGCGGCACCTTCACTGGGAACTTGTGAGAAGAGCAACTGGCCCATCTCTACTTCAGAGGAGTGTCTGAGAGGATCAACTCAA